>CM035430.1:74710197-74712697 GCA_020310875.1 Ceratopteris richardii | reverse complement strand
TCCATGCTCTTGGGGCTTGCTTCAACCCATACAAAGCTCTCTTGAGCTTACACACATAATCTGATCCAATTGAATCCATGAAGCCTTGTAGTTGCTCCATGTACACTTCATCTGCAATGTATCCATTCAGGAATGCATTCTTCACATCTAATTGTGATAACTTCCATCCTTTACAAGCAGCAATAGCAATCAATGATCTAATTGTAGACATCTTAGCAACAGGACTAAAGGTTTCATCATAATCTACCCCATAAGTTTGGGCATAAACTTTGACCACAAGTCTAGCCTTGTATCAAGACACTTTACCATCTGCAAACCTTTTTGTTTTATACACCCACTTACATCCAATGACCTTCTGATTCTTTGTTCTTGGCACCAACTCCCATGTTTCATTTTCAAGTAGAGCATCATACTCTTCTTGCATTGCCTTCTCCCAATTCTGTTTACCTTTAGCTTCTTCATATGTGATTGGATTCTCTTCTGTCTTCACAATGTAAGCATAATCTTTTGTTGTTAGAAAAGATGTATCATAACTATACCTGATAGGTTCTTTTCTTTCTCTCAAGGATCTTCTGACCTCTGCACTTCTTGAAGTCTCAGCCACATTTGATTCTGGATCGAATCTTGGCCCATCTTCAACATTATCCTGCAATTTACTTTTATAATCAACATCATCAATATCTTCTTCATACACACTTACTTTTGTCTTCCCTTTCCTTTGTATTTCTTTAACATCTGCATACTCATTTGTTGACCCTGTATACCATGTGCTTTGCTCATCAAATGTAACATCTTTGGTAACAAGAAATTGCTTTGTGGATGGACTCCACAATCTGTAACCCATCTGTCTATCATCATACCCAATAGACACATACTTCTCTGCTTTGGGTTCTAGCTTATGTCTCAATTGTGAAGGAACATAAGCATACGCTAAAAATCCAAATACCTTACAATGATCAAGAGTAGGTCTCTTACCCCACCATGCTTCATAAGGAGTTCTTCCATCCAAAGCTTTACAAGGTAACCTATTCACAAGGTATGTTGCAGTGTTAATAGCTTCTGCCCATAAGTAATTTGGGCAATTCTTTTCTTTCATCATTGCTCTTGCAAACTCTACAAGAGTCCTATTTCTTCTTTCTGCAATTCCATTTTGTTTAGGAGAGTACCTGCAAGTTACGTCTCTTTTTATACCTGCATTCCACAAATAATCATCAAACTCTTTAGAAAAATACTCTCCCCCTCCATCTGATCTCAACCTCTTGAGCTTTTGTCCTGTAATCCTTTCTACATAAGCATGATAATGCTTGAATTTCTTGAACACTTCTGATTTGTCCTTGATTACATATAAAGTAATCCATCTGGTTGCATCATCAACAAACAACACATAATATCTGGATCCATTTATGCTATAGTCCCTTGAAGGACCCCACACATCTGTATGAATCAATTCAAGCATATTTGAATACTTATATCTTGATTTATTGTATGAAATTTTGTGTGCTTTACCTAATTGACAAGCTTCACACTTGTACACCATGTGTTGCCCTTCAACATTTGGCAAACCAAGCACCACAACATTCCTTGATATTTCCTTTATGGCTCTCTCATTGAAATGACCTAGCCTTTTATGCCATATATCAAACTCAGACATCTTTTGACTTCCATAAGTAAATAAAGCATGTCCCACATTACCTTGGACTTTGAGAGTAAACAACCTTCCTTCCTTTTTACCTGCAATGATGTTTCTATATCCCTGATTTGGATCTTGCACATAAACACCATCATTTGTGAATCTGACTTCATATCCCTTCTCCACAATTTGCCCTATACTTATCACGTCTTTAGGAATAGTAGGAACATAAAGTACCTTGCTCAAGAGTGTACTTCCATTCTTTGTCTTCACTGATCCAATGATTTCCACCTTATGCTTGGTGTTGTCACCTGTTTGAACTGTATGTTCATTCACCTTTGCTTCCATATCAGTCATCAATGATATATTGCCACTCAGATGATTGCTACATCCTGAGTCAATATAAAACACCCTTTGATCTTCTCCTACTGCTTCGTGAGTTGCATTCAAGATAAGAGTCATGTCATCCTTCTGATCTGATGCATAATTATAATAATTGTTGTTGTAGGACTGAGATTGAAAACTTCTTCCACCTCCTCTAGCATATGATGTCATACCACCTCTTCCTCTGAAGTTGCCTCTTTGGTTTCTGCCTCCTCTACCTCTTTGATTGAAGCTCTGGTTATTGCTTCCACCATTTTGATTGTTATACCAACAATCATTTGCTAAATGATTGGTTCTGCCACAAATCCAACAAGCCTTACTATTATCTTTTTTCTTACCTCCTCTTCCTTTACCTCTGAAATTCATCTTTCCTTTTGTAAAGTTAGCTTGACTTGAAGTTCCTTCATCATCAGTTGACTGCTTCCCTTTGCCATTCTTCTTCTTGTCCTTGGAGTACATAGCTTGACTTGCAATCCTATCATTGTC
>CM035430.1:74695197-74705197 GCA_020310875.1 Ceratopteris richardii | reverse complement strand
TCAAAACAGATAACTTTGAACTTCAAGTCTTCAAGAAAACCTTCTATTCTTGGCTAGACACGTGCTGCTTCTTTTGCTCAGTATGACTAGCACAGTAAGAATGGGAGAACGTCCTTTTCGGGGTATCTAATTAGCTTAGAAAGCTAACTATTCCAAGTGAAATCACTTAAGAAGATTAACTATGCTCAGCGAAATCAATTTAGCAAGTAAACATTTACCCCCGATTTTTTAGGACGGTTGCAGACTTTGACTAGTGATCACTTCGACAGACTTTTCTATGAAATGGCTGAATAGAAATTCTTCAAGTTTTGACAGCATGTAGAATACATGGAGGTGATTCCAACAAGCTATAGATCTTTGCATTTGGTGGAGAAATGAGTGAGATATGATCTCCACAAGTTGACAGACTTTCAGGGACTATGACAGAGAACTCAGAAATGAACAATGTAGATATATGTATTAATGAACACTTGTATACAATGCCATAGGCATGAATATCATTGCCTAATGGTGTGGAAAGGTGTGGGCTAGAGTGTAGGCCTCACACACACTCAAAAATGACAATGGATAGCTCGGGATTGATGAGTCCTGCCCGTGATTTTTTTCCTTAGAGTTTATATAAGAGTTCACTATCAATTTAATTTTGAATTCAAATTTTGGCTCTCTCTGAAAAGTGATCCTCCATTATAGGATATATTCCATCAATCAAACCTACTAGCTTTTACGAGATTTGCTTGGTAGGTGTTTTCAAGAGATTCCAAGTCAAATGTGACTTTTACAAGAGGATAAAATGGTAATTAACCACTAGCATTGATTCCTATGAATCTTCATATGTGTATGGAATACAAGCCAAATGTGTAGGCTTGTGACTTGCACGAACAGCTTCCCCTCAAGCCAAAAATTTTGGCTTGGTCTTCATCTTTAGTCTTCAAGTAGATCCTATAATCCAATCATTGATTTGAACCCAATTTTGTATACAATAACTTGATCCATATGGCTTCTTGAGTGGGATTTGCCAATCCTCTATACTCTGCCTCTATAGAAGATAAAGCAACAGTAGGTTTCTTCTTGGAAGACCATGATATTGGTTTATCACCTGCACTTGAAATGTATCCAGAAGTGCTCCTCCTATCATCCTTGCATCCTGCCCAATCTGCATCTGAATAAATCTTGATGTCCAAATCTGATGTATAAGGAAAATACAAACCATGATGTTGAGTACCCTTGAGATACTTCAAGATCCTCTTGGAAACCTCCATGTGAGGTACCCTAGGCTTGTGCATAAAGTGACTTAGCACACTAACCCCATAAGCAATGTATATCCTTGTTAAGGTAGCATAGTTCAAGCTTCCCACTATGCTTTGGTAACCTGTAATATCATCAATTTCATCACCTGCAAATGAAACTTCTTCAACATATCCTGTATGTATTTTTTCTGAGTAATATATATTCCAGAGTTAGTATAGACTAACTCAAGTCCAATAAAATACTTTAATAATCCAAGATCATTGATCTTGAACACCTTCATCATCTGGTTCTTGATTTGTCTGATTCCATTGACATCATTACTTGTAACTATGATATCATCAACATATACACATAGGTATATTACCTCTGAATTACTTTTCTTGATGAATAGAGAAGTGTGTGCCTTGCTCATGATAAAACCTTGGTCTTGAAGGTATGTGGTTAACCTGTGATTCCATGCCCTTGGTGCCTACTTCAATCCATAAAGATCTTTATTCAATTTGCACACATATATTACCTTGTTTGGATCTTCATAGCCAAGAGTTTGTGACATATAAGCTTCAAACTCATTGGAGAAGTACTCACCTCCTCCATCTGACCTTAGCCTTTTTAAGTTTCTTCCTGTCTGATTCTCAACAAGTGCAAGATATTTTTTAAAACAATTGAACACTTCATCTTTGTGCTTCATAAAGTACAATACAATCCACCTGCTATAGTCATCAATAAAAGATACATAGTACCTTGATCCTGAGATTGAGGGGTCTTTGCTTGGTCCCCATACATCTGTATGGACAAGTTCTAGGTAGTCCTCATGCATGTAGACTTTCCTTGAGAAGGGTAACCTGTGAGACTTCCCAAACTCACAAGCACCACATTTATAAATCATGTGTTGTTTGGAAACATTAGGTATTCCAATTACACATTGATCCCTGCATATTTGTTTCAAGGTTCTTTCCCCTACATGCCCTAATATCTTATGCCAAATCTCAAGTTCTGAAAGTGTTTGATCTTTATAATTGTATAGTGCAATATTCTTTGTATCTTCTAGCTCAAATGTAAAAAGTCTACCTAATTTTTCTCCTTTAGCTATTCTCTTGAACCCATGCTTGGGATCCTCCACAAATGCTCCAAATTGGTTGAATCTAACCTGCAAACCTTTTTCCACAATATGTCCAACACTTATCAAGTTCTTTGTAATAGTTGGTACATATAGTACCCTACTCAACAAGTTCTGATTTCCATCACAAGTCTTAACATTTCCAACTTTAACTATTGAGTGTTTGGTGTCATCACCTGTTTGTACTTGATGCTTACCTCTTGGTTCTTCAAGGTCAGAGCGTAGAGCTACATTGCCAGCCACATGATTTGAGCATCCTGAGTCAATGTAGAAGAGATGGTCATCATTTGTACCTGGTTTTGAAGTCATGTTCATGATCGAAAGAGAATCATCTTGCTCTTCTGTATAGTTGTTGTAGTCCTTTCTGGATTTGAATCCTCCTTGGTAGTTGCCATTGTAGTTGTTGTTATAGTTGTTGTTGTAGTTTTTGTTGTATCCTTGATGATGGTTGAATCTGCCTCTTGACTGTGAGTATCTACCTCTTTGATATCCTCTTCCTCTCCGATTCTTATAATTCGTGAAACACTCATCTGTAGTATGATTTGATAAACCAAAATGTTGCATGGTGAGGAGTTATAGGATCTCCCCCTACCTTGCTTACCTCCTCTGCCCCTTCCTCTTGATGATCTACCTCTCCCTGCATAGTTGGCTTGGGAGGTAGTGCCTTCATCCTCTCCTTTCTTGTTCTTGCCCTTATCTTTAGACTTACTTTTATCAGTGTATAGGCCAGAAAAGCTATTACCTTTGGATGTGTCTCCATTCTTGTTGAGCTTGGCTTCATGAGTGAACAATTGTCCCATGAGAGTTGTAAGATCTGGAATTTGTATGTCCATGTATAGGTCCATGGCAGTGGTGAAGCTTTCCCATTTGTCATCAGCTTTGATCCCATTGATCACTTGCCTTACTATCTGCTCTTCTTCAATCTCTTCTCCTATGCTTGCTAACTAATCTGCTACATCTTTAATCCTAGTCACAAACTCTGAAATAGCTTGCTTAGGTTGCTTCCTTAGTGTGGTGAATTCAATCCACAACTGATTTTTTCTGGCCCTTGTGTTGGAAGAGAAATATGATGTCAAGGTTTACCAAGTCTCTTGGGATGACTTACAGTTTCTAATATGTGGCAAAAGAAAATCAGAGATGAAGTTGAGTAACTAAGACCTTGCTAATGCATCCTTGGCACACCATGTGTTGAGCTTTTCATGTTCTTCCTTTGTTGGTAGTCCTCTAGTTTTGAATGAGGACAATTCCTCATCTCCTGAGATGTATCCATAAAGACTCCTTCCTTGTAAGTATGTCTTCATCCTTAGAGACCATGCTTGATAGTTGTTCCTGTCCTATTTATCAATAAATGAAGGAAAACCATCTCCCATTTTACCTTAACTTTGCTCTGACACCACTATTGGGAAGATAGATGAATACTTCAGGAGGATGCGTAGGTACTGCCAAATCCTGCTTTGTACCAGCCCTTTGATGCTTCAGAGTTGATAAGTGGACCTTCCTAGCTTTCCAATGAAATCATAAAATGGCCTATGTACTTTGGAACTGATGTATGAAATAAATGAATCAAAACAGATAACTTTGAACTTCAAGTCTTCAAGAAAACCTTCTCTTCTTGGCTAGACACCTGCTACTTCTTTTGCTCAGTATGACCAACACAGTAGGAATTGGAAAAACTCCTTTTAGGGGTATCTAATTACCTTAGCAAGCTAAATATTCCAACTAAAATCACTTAAAAAGATTAACTATGCTCAGAGAAATCAATTTAGCAAGTAAACCTTTACCCCCGATTTTTTAGGACTATTGCAGACTTCTGTATCTGTATATGTATATATATATGTATATGTATATGTATATGTATATGTATATGTATATGTATATGTATATGTATATGTATATGTATATGTATATGTACATGTATATGTATATGTATATGTATATGTATATGTACATGTATATGTATATGTACATGTATATGTATATGTATATGTATATGTATATGTATATGTACATGTATATGTATATGTATATGTATACGTATATGTATATGTGTATGTATATGTATATGTATATGTATACGTATATGTATATGTGTATGTATATGTGTATGTATATGTGTATGTATATGTATATGTATATGTACATGTATATGTATATGTATATGTATATGTATATGTATATGTATATGTATATGTATATGTATATGTATATGTATATGTATATGTATATGTTTATGTATATGTACATGTATATGTATGTGTATATGTACATGTATATGTACATGTATATGTATATGTATATGTATATGTATATGTATATGTATATGTATATGTATATGTATATGTATATGTATATGTATATGTATATGTATATGTATATGTATATGTTTATGTATATGTACATGTATATGTATGTGTATATGTACATGTATATGTACATGTATATGTATATGTATATGTATATGTATATGTATATGTATATGTATATGTATATGTATATGTATATGTATATGTATATGTATATGTATATGTATATGTATATGTATATGTATATGTATATGTATATGTATATGTTGATGGGGGAAGTATCTCAACCCCTAAGCAACGATGAAGCGCGAATGACCTCCACAGGTATCCTTTTTTGACCTCTGCACACCAAAAATGCTCTTAGTCAGAGCTTATGCAGACAACTCCAGTGAGCTTTTGTACACCTATAGTAGAAACCAAGGGCTTTCCCAAAAAGCAAATTTCACTTCAAATGGATGCTTACACAAAGAGAAACAATGTCTACAACATGAGCTAGTTGAATGCTCACAACTGTTAGTCAAGCACAGACCTCACCTCACTCCAGCAAGCTTTTCTCAGAAATTATACAGAGAATGAATTTCAAACTTGGGTAAACTTTAGAGCACTCTAAAAGCTACCAAATGACACCAAAATCATAGCAAATGGATAAATAGAGAAGGAGAACCAGCCCTTACAACAAAGAGCAAAATATTTCCAACAGAGCTTACACACAGAGAGAGATATCAATCACACAACTTCACTAAAATCAATGTTGCTCCCAGAATACTCAAAGACTGCTTCAGAGAATTGATGAGCATAAAATAGACTCTACTGGCTATCCAATGAGACAAGAATTACATCAAATGGATACAATATGAGGGAGAACCAATGCTAACAACTCAGGGGTAGAGAGTTGCAACACTGCCTGCGCACACACATAGATATGCCTACTAAAAGAAAACAAACAAGCAAGCAAGGGGCTAGCATAAGCAAGGGGCTTGCTTATCACAACTCCAACACTTAGTGCTCACTTTACATGAGCTAGAACTCCAAGATGATGGCCCAAAAAAAGTCGGGATACAAGCTCCTTTTATAGTGAGAAGTGTGCCCCTAAAATCTAGGAACTACCTTTCCAAATCAGCCTCCTAACTTGGAGGACTTAGTTGAGATGACTTGGGGAGTGGTTGAGTGACTTTTGTTGATGGAATCTCGTGGCTTTTTGCTTCCTTTGATTACTCCACATGTCCATAAAAGATTCCCCACGAATTTGTAGCTTGAAGCTTGACTTTTAACACTCCCCCTCAAGCTTCAATTCTTCGTCCTCATCCAAGCTCCTTAATGTTGATGCATTGCTTGGATATTACCTTTTCCCTTATGAAGTGATAGTGCACTTCAATATGCTTGATTACAGCATGATAGACAGGATTCGATGCTAGATGAATGCTACTCATGTTGTCACAAAAAATTGGATATGTTTCAACCTGCAAATTAAGCTCCATAAATAACTTCTTAATCCACATTAGCTCACATGTGACTTGAGCCAAAGCTCTATACTCAGCCTCGGTTGAAGATAATGCCACCGTGGGTTGCTTCTTTGAAATCCATGAGATGATCTTGCTACCTAGCATGACTAGGTAACCACTTGTACTTCTTCTATCCTCCTTTGAACCGGCCCAATCAGCATCAGAATAAGCTTTGGCCTGCATATCATCATCAAATGAATAGAACAGTCCGTCATTTATAGTGGCCTTGAGATATCGTAACATTCTTCTTGCAGCTTGCAAGTGTGTAGTTCTTGGACTATGCATAAATTGTGATAACACTCCAACTCCATATGCTATGTCGGACCTAGTTATTGTGGCATAATTGAAAGATCCTACAATAGATCAATACAAGGTTACATCCTCTAATGGCTCTCCATCAATGGAGCTTAGCTTTACATTACCTTCCATGGGATTTGAAATAGGCTTGCAATGTAGCATCCCAACCTCTCAAGTAGGTCTAGAATATACTTCCTTTGAATGAGCATAATACCTTCTTCTTTGTATACAACTTCAATGCCAAGAAAATACCTAAGATCTCCAAGATCAGAGATCCTAAACTCCTTTCCAAGCTTTGCCTTGATCTCCTCAATTCCCTTTGTATCATTACCTGTAATGATAAGATCATCTACATACACACACATGTAGACCACAAGTTCTCCTCTTTGTTTGATGAAGAGAGATGGATCTGCCTTGCATTGATTGTAACCACATTTGATCAAATAGTCCACCAATCATTGGTTCCAAGCCCTTGGAGATTGCTTTAGGCCATAAAGTGCCTTCTTCAACCTACAAGCATGATGTGGAAACTCTTTATGAGCAAAACCTAGTGGTTGCTCCATGTATACCTCTTCTTCCAAGTCTCCATTGAGAAAGGCATTCTTTATATCCAATTGGAAAAGCTTCCATCCTTTGCTAGAAGCCATTGCAATGAGTGTCCTAATGGTGCTCATCTTTGCCAGGGGGCTGAATGTCTCTTCAAAGTCCACTCCATAGGTTTGTGCAAAACCCTTGGCCACCAATGTTGCTTTGAACCTAGAAATAGATCCATCTGAATTCCTCTTTACTTTATACACCCACTTATTACCTATTACCTTCATGTTCTCCTTCTTGGGCACTAGAGTCCATGTTTGATTTTCCTCAAGTGCGTCGATCTCTTCTTTCATTGCCTCTTTCCATTCGGTGTACCTGCTTGCATCTTCATAGCAATCGGGCTCATGATCTTCTACTACTTTGTTCATATATGCATAATGTGTTGCCATGTATGAATCATAAGTTAACCTTTGAGTTGGATACTTAACTCTAGAAGACTTCCTTTCTTCACCTTTTGGAGGAATAGACCTCCTTTGCCTTGGGAACTTGATCTCTTTCTTTGACGTGGCTTCTTTCTCCATCATGTGTCCTTCATCATCTTCAACTTCATTACCTTGTTCATCCAACTCCACCAATGTTGCTTTGCCTTTTTTGATTGATTGTGCTTCATAGCTTGATAAAGATCTCCCCCTCCATGGTGAGTTCATGCTTGAACTATCTTCATTGATGGAACACCTTGGGCCGCTTAGCTCTAGGTCGATTTGTTCTTCATCATGTCCATGCTTTTCTTCTTCATAGTCTTGCATACAATCATACTTCTTATACCAAGGGAGTAGCTCATCAAATGCTACATCCCTTGATATCCTCAAGCCCTTTGTGTTTGGGTTGAAGCACCTGTAACCTTTATGATCATTTGAATATCCTAGAAACACACACTTTTCTGCCTTTGGTTGTAGCTTGTGCCTCAATTCACTTGGCACATGTACATAACAAGTACATCCAAATATCTTCAAGTGGGAAAGATCAGGTTTCTTACCATAATAGGCTTGATATGGTGTCAAGCCATGGATCCCTGAGGTAGGAGCCCTATTCATTAGATACACGGCGGTATTTGCTGCATCACTCCAAAACATGTTAGGTACATTCATCTCATTAAGCATTGCTCTAGCGATCTTGGCAATGTATCTATTCTTTCTCTCTGCTATTCCATTTTTTTGGGGTGTGTAACTGCATGTGACTTGCCTCTGGATGCCTTGATCCATTAAAAAATCAGAAAACGCATTGGAGAAATATTCTCCCCCTCCATCGGACCTTAGCTTCTTGATATATGTACCTGTTTCCTTCTCTACCATTGCCTTGAATGCTTTGAAACATGTAAACACATCTGATTTGCTTTTGATGAAATAAACCCAAACCATCCTTGTGCAATCATCTATAAAAGTGACAAAGTACTTGTTACCTCCAATGGATTGCTCTTTGGTGGGCCCCCACACATCTATATGTATCAACCCCAATGGATGTTGGCTTATGTAGCCACTCTATTTGAATGGAAATCTTGCTTTCTTCCCTAGTTGACAAGATTCACATAAATGCTTCATACCTTGTCCTTGGAAGTTGGGAAGACCTTCAACCAGCCTCTTGAATTGCATTTAGTTCATTCTTTGTATGTTGATGTGACCTATCCTCTTGTGCCAGAAGTCCAACTCCGAAATCCTCTTGTTTCCATATGTGAAGTAGACATGTTGAGTGGAATGAGAATTTACCTCCAAAGTGAAGAGTCTCCCTTGCTTCTTTCCTCTTGTTATGACCTTGTAATCTTGCTTAGGGTTCTCCACAAAGGATCCACCTTTGTTGAAACTTACTTGATAGCCTCTTTCAACCATTTGCCCAACAGACACCAAGTTCTTTGTGATAGTAGGTACATGCAAGACATCCTTGAGACATCTTCCTTCCTCCTTGTCATCCAAAGCTACATCTCCAACATGGTAGATCTCATGGGCTGTATCATCACCTGTTTCTACATGTCCTTTACCTTTGGGAACATGTAGATTAGTAAACCAAGAATCATTGCAACTCATATGGTTGCTACATCCACTATCAATATACCAAGTGTTATCTACTTTGCTTGAATTCCCATTCATGTGCATCATCAAGAGATTGTCATTTTCTGAATTTGTAGAAGCATAATTACCTTGGCCTTTGTATAAACAACCTTGGTTATAGCTCCTTTGGTTTCCTCCTTGGTAGCAATCTCTAGCATAGTGGCCAAACTTGCCACAAATGTAACATCCTTCGCCATCTTGATTCCTGTTTTGTTGATGTCGTCCTCCTCTTCCTCTTGTTCTTCCTCTCCCTCTTTGTGATGAGGTGCCTTGGTCATGTCCTTGATTGCTTGAGTGGCCTTGCCTTCCTCCAAACCTTCCTTTGCCCCTTCCTTGTCCTCGTCTTCCTTTGCCCCATTGATTACCTGCATAGAAAACTCGTGCATCCTTACTTTTAGTTGAACTTCCACCTATGTTCATTTCTTCGGTGACCATGAGAGCAACCAGTTGCTCAAAATCGGGAAGATGATCCCTTACATAAACTGAAGTGGTAAAGGGTTTCCACTTCTCATCATCTCTCAAACCCTTGAGAGTATAAGCCACAAGATCGTCATCGTCTACGTGGCTTCCAATGGATCCCAATGCATCTGATAACTCCTTGACCTTAAGTATGTAGTCATTTATGCTACTCCTTGAGCTCTTCCTAAGGTTGTTGAGCTCATTCTTGAGTTGGATCTTCCTTGCTTTGGTGCTTGTTGAATAAAGCCTTTCAAGTGTCTCCCATACCTTCATGCTTGAATCCAAGTCTTGGATATGGCCGATCATGCTATTGCTAATGTGTTGGGAAAGAATAAAGATAACCCTCTTGTGTCTTTCATTCCATTCCCTAAAGGACCTTCTCTATTCATTGGTTTGATTCTCATCCAACCTAGGTCTTGGTTCACTTCCACTAATCAA
>CM035430.1:74627697-74687697 GCA_020310875.1 Ceratopteris richardii | reverse complement strand
GAGAATAAGGTGAGATGGAGGAGGTGAGTACTTCTCTAATGAGTTTGATGCATTCTTCTAGGATAGAGGTATCAAGAGAGAGATCACAACTAGACATACTCCTGAGCAAAATGGAGTAGCATAGAGGAGGAATAGATTGATTGTGGAAGTAGCAAGATCTATGCAAAATGAAAAGAAGTTGCCTAATTACTTATGGGCAGAGGTTGTGTCTATTGCCACTTACCTTATTAACAATTTATCTTCTAAGTCCTTCGACCGGATGACTCCCTATGAGTCATGGAATGGTAGGAGACCATCACTTGAACATTGCAGAATATTTGGTTGTGTTGCTTATGTGCATGTTCCATCTCAAATCAGAGGTAAGTTAGACCCTAAGGTAGAGAAATGCATCTTCATAGGGTATGATATAAATCAGAAAGGACATAGGTTTTATAATCCATCAAACAAAGGATTTATGGTGAGTAGAGATGTTGTGTTTGATTAGAATGACTCTTGGTTTGAAAGTGAATGCAAGAAGGTCAAATTGCCGTATGACTTGGAAGAATAATTTCCAAGCCTCACCAAGGAGGAGCCAAGCACAATTGAAGACATCAAATCACATGATGAGGACACTATCAACTTGGAAGAGTTTAGAGCATGGAAATCAAAAGGCAAGGTCAAGATAAAGATGTTGGAAGACATACTTGAGTCATCCAACCAAGCCTTAAGGATATCACAAAGAGAGAGCAAGAAGCTAATCAGATATGGGTATGATACTTCATTAGTCACTAAGCATTCTAATTATCTTGCTAAGGATTCATCACTTGAAGAACCTTCTTCATATGAAGAAGCAAGTACCAAAGCAAAATGGAAGGAGGCTATGGATGAAGAAATAGAACCACTCCAAGAGAATAACACTTGGGAGCTAGTACCCAAGAAAGCATCAATAAAGGTAATTGGTTCTATGTGGATTTACAAAATCAAAAAGAACTCAGATGGATCCATAAATAGGTACAAAGCTAGGCTTGTGGCTAAGGGTTTTGCACAAACCCATGGAGTAGACTATGAAGAAACCTATTCACCAGTGGCTAAGATGTCAATCATTATAGTACTAGTGAGTGTAACTGCATCTAGAAATTGGAATATGTATCAACTAGATGTGAAAAATGCTTTTCTCAATGGGTGTATTTTAGAGGAGGTTACATGGCTCAACCTCTTGGCTATGAAGATCCAAGCAAGGTAAATCATGTATGCAAACTAAAAAAAGGCCTTTATGGTTTGAAACAGGCACCTAGGGCATGGAACCATAGACTAACAACCTATCTTCAAGACCAAGGATTCATGATGAGCAAGGTACATTCTTCTCTGTTAATCAAGAGGAGTAATTCAGAAATGATATATTTATGTGTATATGTGGATGACATCATTCTTATAGGTAGTGATGCCAATGGAACCAAACAAATCAAAAACTAGATGATGCAAGAGTTTAAGATGAGTGACCTTGGGTTTCTAAAATATTTTCTTGGACTTGAGTTGGTATACACTAACTCTGGAATCTACATCACTCGAAGGAAATACGTGCAAGACATGTTTAAGAAGTTTCACTTGGAGGATGCAAAAATAGCTAGCACCCCTATGGAGGTAAATCATAACTTGAGTGTTCATGAAGGTGATTTGCTTGAAGACATTGCAGGTTATCAAAGCATAGTTGGGAGTCTAAACTATGCAACACTAACAAGGATTGACATATGTCATGGAGTAAGTGTTCTGAGCCAATTCATGCATAAACCTAGAACAACTCACTTGGAAGCTGCTAAAATAATTTTGAAGTACCTCAAAGGTACTCAAAATCAAGGTCTTTACTTCCCATACACATCAGATTTGGACATAAACTTGTACTCAGATGCAGATTGGGCAGGATGTAAGGCTTATAGAAGAATTACTTATCGCTATTTGTCTTTTGCACATGATAAACCCATCTCATGGTCTTCTAAGAAGCAACCAACTGTTGCTCTATCTTCAAAAAAGGCTGAATACAAGGGATTAGCAAATGCTACACAAGAAGTTGTTTGGATTAGATTGCTCTACTCAAATTTGGGACTTCACACTCATTCACCAATGATATTTGGTGATAACACTAGTTCTTTGCATCTTATAGCCAACCCCATTTATCATGCAAGAACTAAGCATATAGAAGTGCACTATCACTATGTTAGAGAGAAACTCTTGAGCAAAGAAATTCAACTAGCATATGTATCTACAAATATGCAGTGTGTTGATTTGTTAACCAAAGCACTTGATGGTACTAAACTTTGCAAGTTTAAAACCATGATTAGATTACAGGATATTCAAGAAAATTGATGAAGCAATGCAAGCCAAGATGTTTGGCTTGAGGGGGAGCTATTGGTGGAAATGATGAAGCCTACACATTTGGCTTAGCATGGAAGACAATGTCTTGAACCATTACAAGAAATAGGGGGCATGGCGATGCCCCCGAATCGAAAAAAAAAACGAGAATCATCGCTTATGTGATGCTAGTGTCGCATAAGTGACGGTGTTATTTTTGGATTTTTTTTTGTGGGCCTTCCTCGCATAAGCGATGCTAGCGTCGCTTATGCGAGGCTAAAAGGCTGCATCGCTAACTAGCAACGTTATTTGCGACGTTGGCAAACTACCTTGCATCGCATAAGTGACGTCATGTGTTCCAGAGCGTCGCATAAGTGACGATCTTGAATGTAAAAAAAAAAATCGATTTCTCCTAGCACATTTGTGCCAGGATTTGGACGCAAGCAAGCGAGCAAGAGAATGACAGAGAGAGAGAGAGAGCAAGAGAGACACACACATATCATCCTTGAAGCCAGGTATGCACGCACACACACACACTTACACACACATACATATGCATACACACACACATATACACACATAGACACACACACACACATACACACACATATAGACACACATACACACACATATACACACATACACACATAATGTTGCATACACACACATATACATGCATACACACACACACATATATGCATACACACACATATGCATACATATTGCACATGCAGGCATACACATACATAATGCATACACACACATATGCATACATAATGCATATTCACACATACACACACATATGCATACATACATGCATACACATAAAGACATAGACACATACACACACACACATACACACACATGAACACATACGCACTCATAGACACACACACACATACACACACATATACACACACTCACATACACACATAGACACATACACTCATAATGATGCAACACACACATACACACACACATACACACACATACACACACACATACACACATACACACACATATATGCATACATACAAACATAGAGAGACATGCACACACATACACATATATGCATACATATGCATACATAATGCATATGCATATGCATACATACATACTTACATGCATACACACACATATGCATACATAATGCACATGCATACATAATGCATACACACATATGCATATATAATGCATACAAAATGCATATACACACATATGCATACATACATGCATACGCATACACACATAGACACATACACACACATAGACACATACACACACATAAACACATACACACTCATAGACACAAACACATACACATAGACACACACACACACATACACACACACACACATACACACATAGACACATACACACATAATGATGCATAAACACACATACACATGCATACACACATAGACACACACATACACACACACATACACACACACATACAAACATAGAGAGACATACACACACATATACATACATGCATACATATGCATACATAATGCATATGCATATGCATACATACATACATGCATACATAATGCACATGCATACATACACATACATAATGCATACACACACATATGCATACATAATGTATACACACACATATGCATACATAATGCACATGCATATGAATACATAATGCACATGCATATGCATACATACATGTACACACATAGACACATAGACACATAGACACACATAGACACATACACACACATAAACACATACACACTCATAGACGCACACACATACACATATACACACACACATAGACACACATATACACACACACACATAGACACATACACACATAATGATGCATACACACACATACACATGCATACACACATTCACACACACATACACGCACACACATACACACACACATATATGCATACACACACATAGAGAGAGACATACACACACATACACATACATGCATACATATGCATACACACACATATGCATACATAATGCACATGCATACATACACATACTTAATGCATACACATACATATGCATACATAATGCACATGCATATGCATACATAGATGCATACACATACACACATAGACACATACACACACATAGACACATACACACGCATAAACACATACACACTCATAGACGTGCACACATACACATAGACACACACACATATACACACACACATAGACACATACACACATGCATACACACACATACACATGCATACACACATACACACACATACATGCACACACATACACACACACATACACACACATATATGCATACACACATAGAGAGACATACACACACATACCCATACATGCATACATAATGCATATGCATATGCATACATAATGCATATGCATATGTATACATACATACTTACATGCATACACACACATATGCATACATGATGCACATGCATACATACACATACTTAATGCATACACACACATATGCATACATAATGCATACATAATGCATACATAATGCATACACACACATATGCATACATAATGCACATGCATATGCATACGTACATGCATACACATACACACATAGACACATACACACACCTAGACACATACACATGCATAAACACATACACACTCATAGATGCACACACATACACATAGACACACACACATACACACACACATATACACACACACACATACACACATAGACACATACACACATAATGATGCATACACACACATACACATGCATATACACATACACACACACATACACACACACATACACACACATAGAGAGACATACACACACATACACATACATGCATACATATGCATACATAATGCATATGCATATGCATACATACATACTTACATGCATACACACACATATGCATACATAATGCACATACTTTACATACACATACTTAATGCATACACACATACATATGTACACGTATATATATTGATTTCTAACCCATTTTGTTTTATATGTTAGGTATTATGGATCCTAGTAGAGAGAGAAAGGCGAAACTCACTCTCATAAAAAGTCTTATGAGAGCAAGAGTTCCGTCTGATACTCTAGGGGCCATCATCCATGATTTTTCAGAAATGTCTGATGATGAGCTGGATTATACGATCCAGATGCTTACCAACGATCAGAGGAGGGCTCTTTTGCGGCTCCACATGTAGGAAGACAACTATCTGCTCATAGGTAAGTTTTTTCTTCATAAAATTTTATAATGATATTATAACACATATTTTTATTTATTTTTATCTATCTATTTTGAGGACACCTATACCACCTCCAGATCATGATAGCAGAGCAGAGTTGCCTATGAGAACATGCATAGGCACCTTAGGACTAGAGTGCGATATAGAGCCAGAGGGGAACATTGTGTATATAGGGAATGGATTGGAGTTCAAGAGAAGAATGCGGGCATTATGCAACTCTTACCTGCGCCTTGTCCACTTACCATGGAAGTAAGTATAAATTTTACATATAAATTGAAATAAATATCTTATGTTTTATTTACATGATTTTTTTTATTTTTGTAGTGAGCATGATGAGAGGGATAAAAAATACGTACTTAGTTCACTTGAGACAGAGTTTGGGCAGGATGGTCACATAAGTGGTGTCTAAAAGAGATGCGGAAACTTATGGCTCATCGTCCCGATAATGCACGGTATGCACTGCTTTTATGTATATATATGTGGATATGAGTATGTGTGTTTATGTATGTATGTATGTATATGAGAGAGAGAGAGAGAGTGAGACTAGAGGTACAAATACATGCATACACACACATATACATCATACATGCACATTTACACACATATACACATACATGCACATTTATACATACACACACATACATGCACATTTTTACCCATTTATACACATGCATGCAGTTACACACATATAATGAATACACACAGACACATACACATACTCACATACACACACATGCATAATCATATGTACACACACATAGACTCATATAATCATATCTACATGCATATATACATATACACATGCATATATACACACACACAACACATGCATATGCACATATAGATACACATACATACACAACACATGCATACGCATAAATAAATAAATAAATAAATAAATCCTATTTCAAAAATCCTAATTTGAAAACAATAATTTCGATATTAGGGTTTTAAAACCCCTAATTTAAAAACTCTAATTCAACCTTTTAGCCATATGATTGAAGTATATGTACACATTGCATCTATTCCTCCGATATCCTACTAGAGTGACGTCTCTCCTCCCAAAACCTTATGCCTCTATATATAGCTACTCGAATCAATGAGGATCATAATATATATAAAGATTTATACACATCATGTAGATACACATACATAAATATAAAATGGAGTAGATATAGTATGCATCACACATAGATGCCTAAATGCACACAATTTATACATGCATACATATTTACATGTACACATTTACACATAGACACATATACATATATACATGTACACATCACATATACATGCCTACATGCACACATAAATATATATATATATATATATATATATATATATATATATATATATATATATATATATATATATATATATATATATATATATATATATATGCATACATATTTACACATAGACACATATACATATATACATATATACATATATACATGTACACAATTATAAACACTTGCATATATTACATGAATACATGAATATTTTACATAAATGCATATGCATATATACACATATGCATACTAACACATGTATACATATATCACACACATGCACACACATACATATACATGAAATACATATATATGCATATTAACATATGTATACATATAATACACGTGAATACACACATATATGCATACATACATGATACAAATTTTCTCCTCGAAGATAAAGCTATATATAAAATAATTAGGCATACCCCCGAGCTTCATGTTCTAACTTAAAAGAACATGATCTCATCTCTCTAGTAGGATTCATCGTTATTCAAGTTAATAAAAAATCTATTATATGATATTCATTCAGAAGCTTCAAGTTATTGATCGATAAATAGAGTAGAATTTACTATCTAATATGCTCGTATGTTTTCATTATTACCATCATTTTGGTAAGACATCAATATAGTCTCATCTTCATTATCCTTATTGATTTAATTTATTTCTTCTATTGTTAAATCTATGTTCTCATGAGCCACATCATCTATTGATGGATTAATATCTATTTTTGGTAATTCCTCTTCCTCATCAGTAGAATCAGCATGTAGAGAATTATCCCCTTCATCAAAAAGCTTAGTATCATTATCACGTATAATGATTCTAATTTCTCTTTTAGATGTTGATGTATCAGTATCTGATGCTGAATCATCAAGAGGACTTTCTTCGATCTCTCTAACAATAAACTGTTCAAACAATGACCTACCTCTAGGTTGCACATGAATGACTTGCCACCAAGGGTGAGCATTTGGGTTTTTATAAAAAAATGCTTGTTCAATATTCCTAGGAAGAATATATGGTTCTTTAGTAGATCGCATTACCTTGGAAGAATCAATTGCCCAAAAACCAGATAATTCCTTTCTTAATGTGGAATTACTACCTTTATACTCGGCTCGAAACCATTCAACCTTCGAAATGACCTATCAGAATATATAAAAACAAAAACCCATTATTATGTGCTTAAAAAAATAACATATAAAAACAAAAACCCATTATTATGTGCTTAAAAAAATAACTAACTCTATCATAAAAAATATAAACTTTTTTCTACCTGTTTGAATGTACGAAATGAAATTTTGCAGATACCAACAATAGTTCCTACGTAACCAAGTTCGCCATCTATAAGGTTCGTGTCTTTTGAGCTAGCATGTGATAGTTGCTTGAAAGAAGCAACAATACTAGAATCCTCTGTTTTACGTAAAGAATCAATGGCTTTGATTCTAATATGCTGTCCAAAAGCCCACATATTAGTGAACATTTGAGCCTGCAAAAGAAATTCAATTAGTAAATAGAAACTAATATACATATATGAAAAAAATAAAATATTATTAAAATAAAATTACCTTTCGTTCACAACCTATCATTAACTCTCTCTGCTCATCTGAGATTTCTTCATTATTTGCGTTGGCGCGTTGCAAACGACTATATAGCCAATCCATGAAAGAAGATATATCTGTAATCTCATTATTATCGAGATTACGCCTATGTATTTTGTTTTTTCACCTGTTACTTCGGAGATTTTGAAGTTCCTGTTTGTACTCGCTAAGGAATGCTTGCATGCATTTGCTATTATATGCTACAAAAGTAGAAACATCATTTTTTTCTTGAAATGTAAATAAGAATGGAACTCCCTTACCTGATAATACCTCATCTGTTATTTTTGAAGAAGTCTCGTTGGTCCATGCATGTGGAGCTTCTTCATGAACTCTTTCAAGGTACTCACTAATGTAATACATGCACTCTTCAAGCATCCAACCCTTTGCCATGGATCCTTCTGGTTTCGCTCTTTGTCGCACATAACCTTTTAACATTCCGATAAATCACTCGACCCAAAACATCCATCGAGTGTTGACAACACCTGCAATCTCTATTTCATCTACAAGATGGACTAATAAATGAACCTGAACATCAAAAAATGAAGTAGGAAGTTCTTTCTCCATCAAACCTATACATATCATAAAAACAATTATAAAGAAGTTAATTAAAAAATAAACGATATCCAATATTCATACATATTAAATATAAAGTATCATAATTACCTTATAAGTGATCCAAGACGATAGATCACATCTCGTACTCCTTTCGTTGTACATCCATCAATAAAAAGGTAAAATATGTTTCAAAAAGTTATGCCAGTCATGGTTCTTTAACCCAGATAAGCTCTTATCATCCATAGTAAACATGTTTTGAAAAGATGATCCATATCCTGTAGGAGTCTTAATCAATTGAATTCTATTGTTGATAGTCTGTATCTCTTTTGTTGTAAGTACCCAAGGAGCAGGTGCATAAGTCGTTTCTTGTCGATGTCTATAAAAAACTGGCCATAACTTTGGTTTTGATTTTTTATCTTTCAAATCATTCCTTGATGCTATGGTATATTTTACTCCAAGAAGATGCTGCCATAGTGAACAACCAATATTTTTGAATATATGCATAGGATCAAGAAGATGACATACTTTTAACTCTTTCCAATACTCCAAAGAATACCATATTGATATGTTCTCTACGAGTGCCAATTTTCCTTTACCTCCCCTCACATACTCATTATCTGAATCGTTACTAAAGATTTCTGATTCTGGATCTATCAGAGGTCCATCTGTCCATTTTTTATACCAATCCATAGGCGTCATAGGTTTTGGACATTGACCTGTTTCAAGCTTTCCATTAAAATGTATCACTTCTCTTTTAGATCTTAATGGATGATCATCAGACAAGAATCGTCGCTGTCGAAGATAAATATTTTTTGTTGAGATTCTTACTATAGATTGATCTCAACCAATCACCACAATATGGACAAGCTTTATAACCCTTAGTAGATATTCTTGCATCATGAAAATGATAAAAATATAATTAGATTAAATCATATTTATTTACATGCATATTGAATAAAAAAATCACATCAATACCTGAACAAACACCATATCCTGGAAAATCGTGAATAGTCCATGCCACAATACCACGAACCGTAATATGTCTTTCATTGATGCTTTTCAATACATCAATGACATTAATACCTCTCCATAAATCTTGGAGATCATCAATGATAGGAGTGAGATATATATTCATATCTTTAACTTGTCTTTTGCCTGGGATTAAAAGTGAAAGCATTAAATGTTCCTTTTTAATGCTAAGATATGGCGGAAGATTGTAGTTTATGACTACCACTAGCCATGTTGACCATTTACTGGATTTCATGCAGAATGGATTAACCAAATCTAATGCAACTCCTAACTTTAGATTCTGTGGATTTTGTACAAATTCAGGCCATCTAGAATCAATATGCTAAAAAGCAACACTATCATGAGGAAGTCTTATTATTCCATTAGTACTTTTATGATCATGTCCCCAAGTGAAAAGCTTTCATAATTCGGGGCTTTCAAACATATGTCTAATCCGTGGAGCCAATGGAAAATGTCTCAATACCTTTTTTGGGATTTTACCTTCTTCACCCTCATATCGAGGAGATTGACATTTGCGACATGTCAAAGAGTCTGCGTATTCACCTCTATATAAAATACAGTCGTTAGGACATGCATGTATACATTAATAATCTATACAAAGATTTTTTATTATCTTCTTCATTTCATCATGTGAGGTAGGAAGAATATTCTAACTTGGTAAAAACGTTTCTGATAATAACCTGTAAGTTCATCAAAAAAAGATATATTAAAAAAAGTAGATAAATAAATATACATATATATATATATGCATATAATTTTATATATGTGTATGCTTATGTGTATGTATATGTGGATGTGAATATGCATGTGCATGCGTATACATATGTGCATGTGTATATGTATATATGTATGTATATGTGTTTTATAGGTGTATATGTATGTATATATACGTATGTGTATATGTATGCATATATGTATATGTATGTATATATACATGTG
The DNA here is from genome assembly GCA_020310875.1 of Ceratopteris richardii. Classification (NCBI taxonomy): domain Eukaryota; kingdom Viridiplantae; phylum Streptophyta; class Polypodiopsida; order Polypodiales; family Pteridaceae; genus Ceratopteris; species Ceratopteris richardii. The sequence goes on along the minus strand of CM035430.1, from coordinate 74,676,741 downwards.
TACATATGTATGGATGTATGTATGTATGTGTATGTATGAATGTGTATATATGTATGTATATGTATGTATGCATGTGTAGCTGTGTATATTTGATTTTGTTTTTAATTGTTTTTTGTATATTGTGGTTTGCAGATTTTCATATCTAGACCATTGATTCATCTGGAAGTTTCCCATTTTATAGTCAATCTATTACCTATCTTGCTAAGCTGTTTACAAATATTAAATAGTGGTTACCAAGGAAGGCATTTAGTCATATGTAAAATGGGAGGATCAATTTTTTACAAATATTTTGAAAGATGCATTAATAGTTTAAAAGATGGGCGGACAAAAAGTGTCCATTCAATTCAAGTTCTTGTTCTTACCTTATCTAAAATAAGAATAAAAACCTGCATTGAATGGACACTTTTTGTTCGCCCATCCTTTAAATTATGTTTTCATCCTTCAAAATCTTCCAGATAAATTTGCTCCTCCCATTTTACATGCAGCTTAATACCTTCCTTGGTAATTTATATTTAATATTTGTATAATTAGCAGCACAGGTATTAGGTTGACTAAAATAGGAGAAACATATGTGTCAAGAAGATTCTAAAGGTTGGGTGGACAATTCTAAAGGCTAGATGGACAGAACATCTTCATTTGATACAAGTATGTATAATTTGACCTTACTCTCATAACATGTATGTGTGTATATGTGTGTGTATGTTTATATGTGTGTATGCATTCATGTATATTATGTGTATGTTTATATATGCATGTATACACACATATATATATATATATATATATATATATATATATATATATATATATATATATATATATATATATATATATATATATATATATATATATATATATATATATATATATATATATATATATTTATTTATGCATATATATATATATATTTAAATAGATAGAAAATTGAAAATTATACCTTAGTCGAAACAGATACATTACTCCATCCAAAACGATTTTGAAGATTGAGTTTAAGTAAGCTCACACTTAGTCGTGTCAAACGACTTCCTTCATATACATGCTTTAGACATTCCTCTCGAAGATATTTCTCATTTTTAGAAATATCAATGCTCTCACTGTCATTTTGATACCAATCCTCAATAAAATTTGCCATGCCATCATCTTCATCATTGTCACACAAATCTTGTACTTTATCACCTTTTGAATATAGATCTTTCAACCTTGCATATTCCACAGGATTACTTTTGCGTAGCCTCTTCATAGAAGCTTCTGATAAATGAGGTCTTACTAGCAATTGTGAATGTTGTGGAGGAATATCATCAACATCATACGTTGGAATCTACACATATAAATAAAATTCATTAGTATTCCATAAATGAATAAAAAGTAAACATTAAATATAAAATTAAGTATATAAGTTATTAAATATGGATAGAAAATTTTTATTCTCTCTAGCTAAAAGGTGCTCTTGGAGGTCTACGCCATCCATAATTCACTAATAGTTCATCACCGGCATGTAATGTAGTAATAGCATTGACAACTATGTATCTTGATACATCTCTACTCATTTATGGTGATTCATGACTATTTTCACGCTCCTCAAATGTGCAATTAGTCCTTGAACTATTATGTAACCATCGACTACTATTTATTAAACCTGCTATATTTCCATGTGTGTAAGGTCTTCCATCAGTTTATAATCTTTCATTTTCTGCATGTAAAATCCTCCTACTAGTAAGGGATGCTGCATTCAAGCATATTCCATAATTACTCATGCTTTGAACATAACGTGAAAGTCGATGCCAATCTCCCTATCCATATATAGGACCACAAAATGACATAAGAGTGACTTGAGAGTTCGGAGGCACATACAAATCCTCTACAATAAAGAGACCACGACCAGCATTAGTAATAGTGGATGGAGCAATCATATAGCGATTACCCCAAAAGTTGAAAACCTCTCCATCTAAAGGAAGTGTTCCTCTATTCCATCCAAGAGGTAGAGGATTTCTAGAAACCTCTGCTTGTAATTGATGAACAGCAAGTCCATGACGTGTACGCAGTATATTAAACATTATGGGAAAAATTATCATCATCATCATCATCATCGAGCAAGTATTCCTGTATATCAACAATAATTTGATTTTGTATATGGTTTTTAAATAAAATAATGACATTAATTTATATAAAAAATACATACCCAAGCATTATCATGTTGACGAGGTGATGGTGCATGCTTAAAAGTACCATACTCTGCCTCATGTTCAATACATTACAATCGTGGTCTTCAGTATGTGCCATAACAAGAGTTACACCAACATATAATATGCTCTTGATAGTAAAATTCATCATAATTCCTATCGGAGGACACATGTGAAGTCGTTGCATGGGTAGGAGGTGGTGGAGTACCCTCTCATTGATCAGAATCTGATTATAATAAGAAACACAAAAATATATTAGTTATGTATCCATTAAATATATTTAAAATTAAATGTTTGATATACTTACAGTACATAGTCATTGCATGATGAGGAGACGATGGTGGAGTTCCATGTGATTGATCAGAATCTACAAATAATGGTATTTGATATTAATAATCTGATTATTTACATACACAAAAAATTCACATATACATATTTACACATACACACATATTCACATATACACATTTACACATACACACATATTCACATATACACAAATACACATTATTGTGGGATAAATGCATGTGTTTTGTATGAATGAGTGTATATGCATGCATGTGTGTGTACGTATATATATGGATATGTATTGGTGTTTATGTTATATGTATGTATATGTCTATATGTATACATATATGTATGCATATATGTTTGCATGTATGTGTATGCGGGTATGTGTATGTGCATGTGTGTGTATATATGTGTATGTATTCTGATTTTTTTTTCTGTTTGAGATTAAATTAAGAGGAGATTGTATGGTGGAAAAAAATAAGAGGCGACCTAACATACCACCTGCGACGTGGCAGTTTTTTCGTAGACAGCTACGTCTTCATGAGTCATTTCCTCAACAGAAAGTACACAAACTAATAGTTTATATTTATAATTTTCATATATTTTAGTAATTTTTTACATTTAATTTATGTATTTCTTTTTTCTTAAATAAACAGGCTGCTGCAAAGAAGAGAGTGGAGTCAGGCCACACATCACACCTAGGCCAAATGGTTCATAATGGTTTTGTACCTACATTTGTAAGTATATGTGTTATTGTGAGTATATTTTTTATTTTAGTTAAAATGCAAGCAACTAATCTTTTTTATTTGGTTTCAATGCAACGAAAGGATTATGGCCGATATCCTACGAAACATGAGATCAAGTATGCTACACATTTTGGATATCGGCGTTTGAGTGAGTATATGTGAGATCATCCGGATGCCTTTGTGAGTATTATTAAATTTTATATAATTATTTTATTTTTATGAATGGTTTAAATGTTTTACTTATTTATGTTTGTTATATGTAGTACAAGAGTATTACGGAGAGGCAGATATGAATGAGGTGGAGAGACAAACACAAGGGGGACGATCTCGATCATCACAGGGTGATCATGATGATGAGGATGATGATGATCAGGATGATCATGATGTTGTTGATGATGATGATGATCATCATGATGATGATGATGATTAGGATTCTAGTGGATTATGACATTGGATTATATGTATTGACATTGATATATATATATATATATATATATATATATATATATATATATATATATATATATATATATATATATATATATATATATATATATATATATATATTAATTTTTTCATTTCAGTTATATTTTGAATTGTGTGTATGGTATTAAGTAATGAAGGGTTTTGTTCTATTGATTGTTATTATTGTTTATATTAAGCATGTGTTTTAATACGTTAATTATATAATTCATTCATATGTGTGTACGTAAGTGTATATGTATGTGTGTGTATATGTATGTATGTGCATGTGTATGTGTGTATATGTATGTATGTGCATGTGCATGTGTAAGTGTATATGTGTGTATGAGTATGTGCATGTGCATGTGTATGTGTGTGTATATGTATGTGCATGTATATGTGTCTATGTGCATGTATATGTGCATATGTATGTATGTGCATGTGTATATGTGTGTGTACGTATGTGCATATATATGTGTATAATGTATGTATATGCATGTGTATATGTATGAAACATGCATGTGTATGTGGATGCATTTCCATTTGCATCCATGTGCATGCATGTGAATGTGCATGCATGTGGATGTGCATATACATGTATTTACGTATATGTTAATGTGTGTATGTGTATATATATATATGCAATAATGCATGCATGTAAGTCTTTTTATGTGGTTGTAGAAATGTTTGTGCATATGCATGTGTATGTGTGTGTATGTCCAAGTGTATGTGCACATGTATCTGTTTGTATATATGTGTGTGTATGTGCATGTGTATATGTGTTAAAGTGCATCTTCATCATGTATAAGTGTATAAGTGCATATCAATAAGTGTGATTATGCTATCTAATGAAAATAACACAATTCAAATGATATACAAAGAATAGAAATCGTACTGACAATAGTTAACCATACTTTTTGCTTGGTTAGCTTCTTGAATAACCTGCAATAAAGAGAGAAAGAAGAGAGAAAGAAGAGAGAGAGAGAGAGAATTCAAAGAGAGAAAGATGTAGAAAGAGAGAAACAGAGACAGAGAGAGACAATAAGAGAGAGCTTAGGCAAAACAACAATTCTTCATATACTTGTTTCAGCTTGTAAGCGCAGCGCAATTGCGAACGTTGGAGAGCTCTTCGATCATATGCGTGAAAATTCCGATCGAAGAGCCTCCAATGTTTTAATTTTTTTTCGTCAACAGACCGTCGTGTAAGCGATGGTAACGCATCGTAAGAACCACTGGAATTGGCATCGCATAAGTGACATTATTTAGCGTCGCTTATGCGTCACTTTTTAACGTCGCTAATGTGACGAAAAAGCATCGCTTATGCGACGTTGTTTGAAACTGTCACCTTAGCAACGCTCTGAGCGAGCGTCGCATACCCATCACGTTATACATCGAAAAAAACATCGTTTTGGTCGTCGTTTGATCGACGGTTCATGTGCGACTCTCATTGCAACGCATTTTGCAATTTTATAGCGACAAAATTGTGTCGCCTTAACCGTCGCTATGCGCTTGTATTCCTTGTAGTGAACTAGCACTTAAAGATTCATGTGACCTATAGCTTGAAACTACTTGATCATCTACTATTGTAAAAGGTTAATTCCCTTGAGAATCTTGTAAAAGCTTATATCTCGTGGAGTTAGACAGAATATTAGCTACGACTCGAAATTGAAAAAATATCTCCTAAATTAGTGGAATTACTTTTTGATTGGAGACAAGTTTGAATCCAAAATTCAAACTTAGAAGAAATACTTATAAAAGTCCTTGTAAAATCTCGCGGCATCTGGGAGAAATCATCGTCAAAATGCTCATTGGGCATCTATTGGTTTCTCCCTAAAAAGTCGGGGGTAAGATCTAATTTGCTAAAGTTATTTCTCAGAGCATAGTTGATCATTCTAAATGATTCCACTTGCAATCATTAGCTATCTAAGGGAATTGAACTCCTTCGAAAGGAATTCTGTCAATTGTTATTGTAATGTGAGCTCGGAGTAAAAATGCTAGTAGGTGTGTGGACTAAAATACCAAGTTTTTCAACACTAGCTATTCTTGAACTAGTCTGTTTTCGATTAATTGTTTCAAGCATCATCTCCAAAGTACATAGATACTTTCTTCGTGTCATTTGCAAGCTATAAGGGCCCACTTTATAACTTTGAAGTGTATAATCCTGCTTTAAGCAGTAGCACCTCACTTCCTTGAAGTATCCATCCATCTCTCCGAACATGTATATGTATATGTATATGTATATGTATATGTATATGTATATGTATATGTATATGTATATGTATATGTATATGTATATGTATATGTATATGTATATGTATATGTATATGTATATGTATATGTATATGTATATGTATATGTATATGTATATGTATATGTATATGTATATGTATATGTTGATATTTTTAGGTAGTGAGGTGTGTGAACACACTAGGACTGTCGGGGCACTATTTTCCCTCTTTAGGAGGTTTTTTTCCCCCGGCTTGTATATACGCCTTTTGCCCTAATAGGCTATTTATCTTTGTACATTCTCTATTAATACATTCAGTATTGTGTGTTGTGCTCCAAGCTTCTTCTTCTTCCTTGTGTTGTTCGCGTGCTTCCGCAGACATCTAACTCCAACAATTGGTATCAAAGCAGGTCATCGCTTCATCTAGGGCGCCATCGACACTCCTCCATTTGCAGTCTCAGATTCGCACTATCGCAGCGCTTGTGCAGGCTATTTCATCTTTTTGTGCCAAAGGTATATACCAGTTTTTGTTTGCCAATATAAGCGTCTCGAAGTTTGCTACAGGCAAAATTTGTTTGGGCAGTTCTGTTCAACTTTTTGAGATACAGTCAATTTTCTGCATCAAGGTATTTTAGTCACCGGCCATGGCTAAAAGCAGTGATGTATTCCGTATGTTGGCTGTTGAGGATAAGTTGGATGGTACCAACTACCCGTTATGGGCTTATATGATGCAACATGTATTGGTTGCAAAAGGATTGTGGAACATTGTGCAGGGTGTTGAAAGACGTCCTGTTACACCTCTGACTACAGGTACTGCAAATACAGGTGCTGGAGCTGATGAAGATGGTGTCGAAGATGATATTCCACAGATTCATGTTCGTGTTGTTGTTTCTGCTGCACCTACTGTAGAGCAGATTCGCTAGGATGGCAAAGATGCCCAGGCACATGCATTGATAGCTTTTTCTGTCAAACGTGCCATTATTCCTCACATTCGCTCTTGCAGAACAGCTAAGGATGCTTGGGATACACTTACCACATTGTACCAAGCTAGGAATGAGGCTCGTGTTGCTTACCTCTGAAAATAGTTGGAGAGTGAGACATGAATGAAGGGGATTCTATGGATAGTTTCCTAACGAAGATCAAAGACTTGAAGGAACAATTGGTTTCTGCTGATGAGGTTATGCCAAATAGCTCACTTGTGCAGACCGTTCTGAATGGTCTTCCTGATTCATATCAGAGTTTTGCTTCTACTCTTTGGTTGATGATGAAAGGCAATCCAAATGCCTTATCATTTGAGTTAGTCTCTGTTCTGTTGTAGGAAGATTAGTCCAGATAAAACAGGTCCATTATGCGAGTTGCAGATCAAGCTTTCTTGGCTAGTCAGAAGGGCAAAGGAAAATGGAGCTCCTCAACTAGTAAGCAGAAATCGGCTAATTTTGCATATTTGAAGAAGGAAGATAAAGATGAGAAGAAATTAGAAAAGCAGAAATTGTTTTGTAAGTACTGTAAAGGGTAAAGAACTATCCAAAACTGGCTGCAAAAGAGGCAAAGAAGAAAGAGGCTGGAATGGTTGTTGCAGAAGCCTCTACACCAAAAATGGAGTCTACTAATCTTGTGCAGGAAGAAGAATGGGCGTTCACTACTGTTTGCAGTTTTGACCCATCTTTCTCATGCGTAGTGCATGTCTGCAGTAGACTCAGATGTTTGGTACTTTGACAGTGGGGCGACCAAACATATTACCTCGCAACGCAGTTTCTTCTCTTCACTTGAGCCTACCCCTACAGGGAATACTGTTACATGCACCAACAACTCCTCTTATCCTGTTATGGGAGTTGGTAAGATCATTTTGACTACTGCTGATGGTAGTTCTTTCACTTTGTGAGATGCTTTATTTGTGCCAGGAATCAAGAAGAATCTGTTATCAATTTTTGCATTAGCCAAGATTGGCTTGGTTGTGAAATTTGTTGATGACAGATGTACAGTTCATGATCTATCAAATGGCGATGTTATTATTGCTTCTGGCATTTTATGTCGTGGGCTGTATAAGCTCATAGACTATGAAAGATCTGAAAATGATTTGGCATGTGCAGTATGATTCTCAGGCTATGTCAGATGCAAAGCTTTGACATGCACACTTTGGTCATCTGAATTTTTATAGTTTGCTACGCCTGCAAAAATCTGAAATGGTGTCCTCTTTGCCCAAACTTGAGGCACTTGGAAAACATGTTTGTGAAGGCTGTAGTTTGGGCAAAATGCAGTGTTCCTCCTTTCCAAAAGATGGTTCAGTTTGGGCTACACAGAAATTGCAGCTTGTACATAGTGATGTTTGTGGTCCTATGCAGACACCCTCTTTTGGAAATTACCTTTACTTCATGCCTTTCATTGATGAATTTTCGAGGCATGCATGGGTATATCCACTCAAAGCAAAGCCCGAAGTGTTCATGTGCTTTAAATAGTTTTTGGTTTTGGATGAAAATTTGTCAGCATGTAAAATGGGCACCCTCCGTTCTGATCGAGGGGGGGAATATATGTCTTCTGATTTTAATGCATTTCTGGCTGAACGTGGGATAAAACACCAGTGTACAGTGCCGTATACACCTCAATAGAATGGAGTTGTTGAACGAAAGAACAGGTCACTCGTGGAGATGGCGAGGTGCATGGTCAAAAGTCAGGCTTTACCACATAGTTTCTAGCTTGAGGCTATCATGTGTGCAGCATATGTACTGAACAGGTGTCCCACTAAAGCGTTGCAGTCTATCACTCCATATGAGGCTTGGCATGACCACAAGCCATCTGTTGCTCATCTGCATGTTTTTGGTTGTTTGGCATATGCACTAGTGCCTGAACAACATCGCAGAAAATTGGATGATAAGGCAGTAAAATGTATTTTTGTTGGGTACAGTTCTGAAAGTAAAGGCTCTCGTCTATATCATCCACAGACTAAACACATTCTAGTTAGCCGTGATGTTGTCTTTGTGGAAGATGCTATTCATCCATTGCTTTCATGTACTAAGGAGACATCTGTTAGCTCCAAAGACATGTATGATACTTTGATGCCTCTTTTTACAGGTGGACAGTCTAGTGCTGGTCCTAATGAGGCAACTTCTCAGCCTTTGCAAGTTTCATATGATGATGCAAATCATTCCATTTCTGATGCAGATTTACATGATGCACTTGTTGATGAGAGAGCTGATATTCAGCAGACAAAAACTATGCCAAAATGGTTGGTGTAGACTTTGCGTGATAGCAAATTAGATGCACCTTTGTCATATCGTACTCATTCAGGCTCTCATAGTGCCTCCTTTGCATCAGATTGCTATGTTATGGCTACATCTAGTCTCTGTGATGAGAATGAGCTTGTTTCTTTTGATGAAACACAGAATTCAGAAAATTGGATAGCTGTTATGCAATCTGAATATGATGCTATAATGAAGAATGGTACATGATCTTTATGTGACTTGCCTCCCGGCAAGAAGGCCATTGGCACTAAGTGGGTATACAAGCTAAAGCATAAACCTGATGGTACAGTTGACAGGTATAAGGCTAGGCTTGTTGCAAAGGGTTATGCGCAGGAAAGAGGCATTGATTTTGATGAGACCTTTGCACCTACATGTCGTATGACTACTATTCGGAGCATTTGTGCACTTGCAGCCCATCATGGTTGGAATGTACATCAGTTGGACATTAAAACAGCATTTCTGAATGGTGACTTGCATGAAGAAGTGTATGTTTTTTAGCCACGTGGCTTTGTGTAGAAAGGGCATGAAAACCAGGTGTGCAGGTTAAAGAAGGAATTATATGGTTTAAAGCTAGCACCACGTGCTTGCTATGAGAAGATACATGCCTATCTGATTATACATGGTTTTGAGAACATTCCAACTGAAAGCACCTTATATGTTAAGCGTGCTAATGATGTGCTTTTGATCATTGTTGTCTATGTTGACGACATGCTGCTCACTGGTCCTATTGAGAAGCATATTGCTGATTTCAAGGCTGATTTGCATGCCTCATTTGAGATGTCTGATTTGGGGCATTTGCATCACTATTTGGGCATTCAGTTTATGCAAGTTGATGGTGGAATGGCTTTGTGTCAAATGAAATATATTGACACATTATTGCAGCATTTTGGCCTTGAAGACTGTAAGCCTATTGCCACTCCTATGGAGACAAGTTTACGATTGAGTCTTCATGATGTTGGAGATGCATTTGATGTTTTTCTCTATCAGCAGGCTGTTGAATGCTTGATTTACTTATACATTACTCAGCCAGATATTCAGTTTGTTGTCTCACAGATGAGCAGGTTTATGCATTGCCCAGGAGTCACGCATTGGAAGGCGGTTAAGCGCATCTTTCGCTACTTGAGTGGTACTCGGCTACTTGGGTTGTTTTATCCCAAGGGGGGATCACTACTGCCAGATTTGCATGCTTTTTCTGACTCAAATTGGGTTGGTTGCTATGACACTCGTGTGTCCACCAGTGGTTTTTGCTTCATGCTTGGTAGCTCATGTATATCTTGGTTGAGCATGAAGCAGCCTACTGTGGCCACTTCCAGTTGTGAGGCTGAGTATAGGGCAGCTTTCATAGCGACTGTTGAGTGTGTGTGGCTCAGATGCCTTATGGCTGATTTGGGTGTTGGCCAGTCTTTTGCCACCACCATCTTCACTGACAGTCAAAGCAAATTGGCAGTTGCGAGGAACCCTGTGTTCCATGCTCGCACTAAGCACATTGAGGTGCATTATCACTATGTCAGGGAGAGATTCTCTATTGGGGAGATCAGCTTGGCATACGTGTTGACGCAGGAGAACATTGCAGACCTTTTCACGAAGGCTTTGCCTAGGGAGAAGTTTGAAGCTTTCCGCAATGCTTTGGGCTTACTTCTTTTGTGGAGTGATTTCCACATAGCTTGGCACTTCCATATACATGAGTGCCAGCTCCTTGTTCACCGCATCACTCTCAGGGGGGATTTGTTAATATATTTAGGTAGTGATGTGTGTGAACACACTAGGACCGTCGGGGCACTTTTTTCCCTCTTTAGGAGGTTTTTTTCCCCCGGCTTTTATATACACCTATAGCCCTAATAGGCTATTTATCTTTGTACATTCTCTAGTAATACATTCAGTATTGTGTGTTGTGCTCCAAGCTTCTTCTTCTTCCTTGTGCTGTTCGCGTGCTTCCACAGACATCTAACTCCAACAGTATATGTATATGTATATGTATAAGTATATGTATATTTATATGTATATGTATATGTATATGTATATGTATATGTATATGTATATGTATATGTATATGTATATGTATATGTATATGTATATGTATATGTATATGTATATGTATATGTATATGTATATGTATATGTATATGTATATGTATATGTATATGTATATGTATATGTATATGTATATGTATATGTATATTTACAGGTGTTGGCAGCAGTCAGGGAACCGAAGGAGCCACAAGACGAAGAGAGTCAGAGCGAAGGGACAGCACAAGCAGACATGGCAGTCAAAGAAGACCTAGCAAGTAGGCCAATAATTCTCTTCATGAAGAAGCAAGTATGAGCATTCACGCAGATCTAGCACTAAGGCAACCTTTAATTTTTCAAAACCGTTACACCAATTAAAAGTGATTCTCATCACTAAACACCATTGTAAATACCATTTCATCTTTTTGTAGCTCCATTTTGTGCAAGCCAAGGAGTCCTTGAGCTTGAGGAGCTTTAGAAGTATCTACCTGCCAATTTTCACATTTTTTAGATCTCGTTTGAGCCCTCGAATAAGCCCTGGAACCTAATTTTTAACTAGGCCGGACAATAAGTCTGAAGAGGGCCAAAACTAGTCTAAAACTATAAAAGGAGCTAGAGAGCTCATTTTTGGGGGTAGATTGTAATTGAAACAAACTTGTAAGAGATTCTTGAAAAGTAATCTAAGAACTCCATTGATTCTCACTCTTTGTCTTGCCGTGTGTGCGCGTGTGTGTGTATGTGTGTGCATGTTGGTGTGCTTCTCACTCACGCACTTGTGCCGTCACTTGCTCGAGGTCTTCATACCATCCTCACGTCTTCCCGGATTGACATTGAAGGAGGTGCTACTCATCACTGAGCTACACCAAATTTTGGCGCTGTTGCCGGGGATCGAGCTTTGAGGACGAGCGTGTGATGGTAAGACGTAGAGTTGACGCGTTGGAGTTGTAGGTATTTTCTTCACTTTCATCTATTTCTTGTTTTTTCTTCACCATCCACATCACCATCATCATCATCACCATCTTCCACCTCCATTTCCATCATCGCGAAAATTTCAGTTTTTTGAGTATATCACCATCTCCACCTCATTTCCCTCATTTCACTTGTGAGAGAGAGCGAGAGAGCGAAATTGTGTGTGCAGTTTTTGCATGTTTCTTGAGCTGTCTTGCAGGTACAGGTCACATCATCGTCCCCAGCACTCTGCGCAGGTACGGATTTCGAAGTAACTGTCTGTGTGTCGCTGACTTCTGTCAATCGCGACCGACAGAAAAAATGCTCAAATCACCAAACAAAGTGCAAAACCATGATCTACAGGCCTAGAGCTTCCCAAAAATGTGTTTAGTTTCTTGAAATTCCTCAGATTTCTGTCAATCGCGATCGCTCTGTCAATCGCGACCGACAAACCACGACGGACAGACCTGTCAATCGCGATCGACACGTCAATCGCGATCGACAGCCCGCGACGGCTCTGTCAATCGCGACCGACAGAGTCAACGACCGATTGACCACGACCGACGGACCATACGCGTGACACGTGTCAATCGCGATTGAGCCATCAATCGCGATCGACTCATCAATCGCGACTGACAGCCCACGACGGCTCTGTCAATCGCGACCAACACAGTCAACGATTGTTTGACCACGACGGACAGACCCTCGCGACCGACCTGTCAATCGCGATCGACCCATCAATCGCGACCGACAGAGTCAACGACCCTTTGACCACGATTGATTGACTTTTTGTAACCCCTGTCAATCGCGACTGACCTGTCAATCGCGACTGACAGCCACGACGGACCTGTCAATCGCGATCGACACGTCGACCGCGACTGACCTATCAATCGCGACCGACAAACTTTGCGAACACGTTAGAAGGGCAAATTAGGTCAAATTTTTAAGGCAAGAATAATGGTCTAAATTTTGGCCAAGTGTGGGACAAACACTAGGGTGTAACATTGCATTGCGAGGGCATAACCCAAGTAACTCGAGAATTCCTGTTCGCTTGTTAACCTAGTTTAATCCTGTTTTAGCCCCAAAACCCTGAACTGGCATAACTTTCTCATACGAAATCTGTTTGCCGTGATTTTTGTTTTGTTGGAAAGCTCGCAGGGAGTATAACAAAAACATCGACTGGTTATGGTTAAATTAAGATCAAGAATATTAGCTAGGGTATTTTGAAGTTGACCACACCCAGGGGGAACAAAGTTCAGGGGTCTCTAGAGTTGTGTCCAAAAAGTCATAGTGCAAATTGGTGAAGTGTTACATGAATGAAAGTGATTGGTTCTGTCTTTTGAATTTAAGTCTTGAGCTAACAGTGGGCCTTTTACAGGTCCTTTGAGAGCAGCGAAGGGTACGCAAGGCAAGAGTAAGTGCAGGCTTGGGAACACGCGTCCTGGGCACACCAGGGCAACAATACAAGGAAAGGAACTCAAGGTTGGAAAACCCGCAACACCCTCTGTCAATTCTTAGTTTAGGCTAAGTGTGGGTAGGGTTAGAAGTAATTCCAGGCAACGATAGGCACGAGATAAATCAAAGACTATCTAAGAAATCAAGTGCAAGTCAAGAAATAACCTAACGTGAAACGACCAAACTAAAGTGCGAAATTAAACTCAAGTATTCCTGACGAAGTGATATCAGACAAGAGTATAAACACGATAATCAACATAAAAAGAACCAAGTAATCGATACAAAAGGACTCAGAAACGTGGTTGTACCTGAAAAAAATTGGGTTAATCAGTTAGGCATATGAACCTTAGATCACGACGACACCTAGTAAGAGAGAGATGAAGCCTTAGGTCTTCAGAGGCTAGTGTCAATCACACTGCAAGGTCTTGGGCCTAGCAGTTGAGTCACCACTCGCATTACCCTAGCTCTGATACCAGTGAATCAGAGATGTCTCAAGGCATGGAGAGACCATCAGGAAGTTCAGGAGTGCCATACTTACACAGGGTAGAAGGCCCTTACAAAACACAGTTAGAATACCTTAGGACCAACCGATTAGGTGCTAGCATCTATGAGGACGGCCTAGGACGATCTGTGGTACAGATTAAGAATCCTGATCAATCCATTGGACTAGAGCACCCAGCTGTCAAGTTTGAAAACAGAGCATACTTGGACAAAGAAGGAACCATATACGTAGTTACCAGTCACCCAGATAGGACAGATGAATTTGGGAACGTAATCTCAGAGGCGGACTTAGGTGACTTGGAACAAGGAAACATGGGTGTAGAACCTAGAACTCCCCGAGGCAAATCTGTTCTCACTAGGATTATCACACCTGAGTGGGTTCCCCAAGACAACAAGAGCATAGATCTGCTTCTCAATCGAGAGACTGACGAAGCCTTTTGGAGGTACAAATCTGATCAGCCAACTGATATAGGAACAATTATGATCTATGAGTTTAAGGATCCTGATAGCCCAAGTAGAGTGACCTACTTAGATCACGCTTCGGAAAGGATCTTTGTGGTTACGGAAAATGATAGGCATGCTTACACTTGGAAGGGTGAATTCGTTTTCCCCCAACCAAGATCGAATGTATCCTATGGTCACCCTGGAGCTGGAACATCCCAAGCTCATGGAACTCAAAGAGACAGACATAGAGAAAGGCCGGAAGTAAGCTTTGCCAACCCAGTGGGCAGAGAAAGAACGAGGACGGAAACAAATAGAGTAGAACCTGAGGTACTTAGAGCTCACAAGAATCAGAGAAATGCGGATGAGTTCCCTCTACCACGACCTAGAGAGCACACAAGGACGTTGAGACCGACTCAGCTAGTTAAGTCCATGAAGAACTACTTCGATGGCACGGGAGATCCATACGATCATGTGGCTGAGTTTAGACAAGTCTTGAGAGCTGAACAAGTGGAGGATCTATTCACGCAATACAATGCCTTTGGTCTGACCCTTAGGAACACTGCCCTGACATGGTTTCAACCACTAAATGAGAGGTAGTTCAGGAGCATAGACCAATTCCTAGAGGCTTTCATTAGCGAATTCTCTAAGAGTGGCATAAGGCATAATACCTCCTCGCTGATTCACAGCTTCAAGCAAACCCCTCAAGAAACCGTGAGACTTGCAGGAAGAAGATTTAGGCAATACTTAGAAAGATGACCTGTTTCGGAGCTACCCACACCAGCCAAGCAAGTGGCTTTATTCTTGGATGGATTGCTAAGTACCAAATTGAGATCCTATGTGTACTTGAAGGACCCTAGGACCATAGAAGAGTGTGTACGCATGTGCATTGACATCAAGGATAACCTAGGGGAGGAGTTAGAGCTTTCCAAGATATACAAAGATTCGGATAGTGCCTCTAACATCTCTTCCACGCAATCCACCTCAATCGAGGAACTTGCGGAAAAAGTAGCTCAAAAATTAGGCATCTCTAGTAAACAAATTCCTAGATTTGCCCCAGTGAAAAGATGTTATACTTGTGGTGGCGACCACATGGCGAATGTCTGCCCCATTATGGCTCAACCCCAAGTTAATCCTAGTAGCCAGTACTGCACCATAGAACGGAGATACACAAATCACACAGCACAAGATTGCCCATACTACAAACAGGCGGTTAGGCAACCCTACCCTCAGCCATACCCTCAGCAGGGAAGATACCAGAACCCGTACCCTCCACAACCATATGGCAGGCCACAACAACCTTATCAACAACCATACCAAAACCAACAAAGGCCTCAGCCTGTGTTAGCTCAACAACCCCCTGCTCTAGCTAATGCGATCCCAGTAAAATATGCAGCTGCAGAAGAGAACCTGAATAGAGCTATTGTCCCTGTAACACCACTGCTTTCTGAAAGTGACCCCAGTGACCATAGCTTTGATTCTACACATGTCGATACTCCCCATGCTTACTACATGCAATCTCCTGAGCATGGTGAGTCCTACTATAGTGAAGAGCCAAATGAACCTAGTTGGGATTCAGATTACACAAACGTCATGTATGCAAACCCCAACCCTAGGCCTCAACCTAGGCAAGTAAGACCTCCATTCCCAAGAGGACCGTGCTACAGATGCCAAGGAGATCACCTCATTCGTGATTGCCCCTTACCTCCACCTACACAAACCCAGTCAGTGACGATCCAAGGCTTTTGCCAAGATTGTGGAAAAGAGCATCTCTTACGAGACTGCCCTAAGAATCCTAATAATATGCCAAAAATCACCCCTATTAACGTTATTGGGTTGGTGGTAGACTCCACAGGAAGTGTGACGCCCACTGCACTAGTACAGGTCGTGACTAGAGCTCAAGCATTGCAGCAGAACCAAGGGGTAAACCAGGATAAGAACCCAGAGGCTAGTGAAACCGAGAGCATAACAAAGAAAAGGACTAGAGCGTGGAAAGATAGTCGAGAAAGAATGAAAAGACAATGGGCTAAAAAGATGAGTGAACTTGAGGAAAGCATAAGAGAAACCAAAGCTAGGATAATTGAACTCACATCTCAAACTCCCTCTCACACTATCCCACCACCACCATTCCCATCGCCATCCGACCCGCCACCTTCCAACCCACCTCATATGATTCCACCACCCCCTAGAGTAGGATCAGTATTAGCTGATCCCACTCCTGAAGATATAGACATGATGCTTAAAGCATATCAGGCCAGAATCCAAGAAGGGCCAAATGTCACGGATCACGACAAGTGTTACCCTAGAGCTGACCTAGAGATAGAAAGAACCAAGCTTTGCGCGAAAATGGTCGCATTGGCTCAGACTATGTTTGAAGCCAGTCGCCTTTTCAATTACTCAGGCTCAGCCAAGACGCAATTACACTTGGATGGACTTCTGGAGAAGTTAGAGGGCATAATTGCAAGATCGGCCAAGGAAGAAGAAAATCAAGAAAGAGATAACGCAAGCAAAAATGTGACCCATCCCCCACCAAAAGCTTATGTGCCAAATTCCATTGAACCAGACAATTCCCCCCCCCCCTAGAAAGAATGGAGAATCTAATGGCACAATCACAAAAGGAACCAGCCTCTCAACACAAGGGCAAGGCAAGTGAAAGAGTAAGCATTCCTGCCCAAGAAGCTTATGAATAGGTTCACACCAGAATTCCTACATGAGATTCAAGAAGACAAATGGGCTAAGGAAAGTGAAGTCCCTCCTCCCATTGAACTTGTGGATGATGCACATGACCAATTCCCACAAGACATCCCATCCATTTATGGAGAGCAGGAGAGTATCCAATCTCAAGAAAGATTAGACTTCGAGTCTAATTCTTTACAAGAACTACCCCATTTCACAGGCCCATGGGAAGCAAGGTCCACCTGTATGAGAGCACCTACAGTCATGGTAAGAAATGAAGATTCAGTCATACCTAGGAACACAAAGGTAGTGAAGAACACTAACGTGCACTGCAATCTCAAGTTAGAAGAGCTACTCAAGGTTAGACCTGAATTATGGAAACATGTCGCCAAACAAGTACCAGAAATAGCCAAACCTCGTTCCCAGGTAGGATCCCATAGGACAGTGCCAGAAATTCCCTTGGATAAGATATGAGATATGTATGAAGGGGAAGAAGGGAACACATATCTTCCCATTACCTACCAGGAGTACACCACCAAGGCAATTTTGGACTCAGGCGCAGGAGTTGCAATTGCCACCACTTCCCTATGGAAGCGTTGGGGCAAGCCAGCACTCAGGCCAACGAGAATGAAACTACAGATGGCCGATGGTCATATTGAGAGACCCTTAGGATTGCTAGAAGGAATAACTCTAACCACCTGTGGTGTGGAGTTTGAGCATACATTTGCCATATGTGACTTCAGCAAAAATCATGCCTATGAGATGATTTTGGGAAGACCATTTATGCGACAGTTGCAAGTGGTACAGGATTGGGGAACCAACTCCTTGTATCTGCAGCACTTGGGTGTTACAACCAAAGTCAATCTCAAGGATTACTCCCATAGAGATGTCCCTCCTATCCAATGGAACCCCATCCATAGAGCCAAAGATGATACGGAATCGGTGCATTCCATAGGGTCAAGATCCTCTTGGATGCATGAAGACACCCACTTATGGCTGTGCAAAGTAGCAGTAGACGAAGAGAAGAGAGAAAAAGCCAGAGAGGTAGGTGCAAAAGAAACCCATAGATCAATCCAAGACCTAGCCTATGCACCTGTAGTTTTTCCAGACGAAGAATTTGAACCTCACGGCTGGGCAGAAATCCTAGCAACAATGGATGTAGCCATCAATGAGGAACAATGGACACCTCACTGTGATGAAGATGGCTATGACATTTCAGTCTTCTCCATAGAGCCTATCATGGGAGAGGCAGTGTTAGAAGAGTGCGAACCTAGCCCTGATGCATTTGAGGATACAAGTGACTCCGATCTAGAGTCAATCATTATGGACCCACCATTTGCATCAGATGAAGAATACTTCCATGAAGTAGAAGTTCAACCCCAGAGGCATGGAGAGCTTACAAACGATGTAAGATTAGCAACACATGTGACCCCGAAGGAAGAAGGGAAGAAACGAAAGAAGAGAGAAGTCTCACCAGAAGAGGAAGAATCTTTGTTTGAGGTCCCGGAAAAATTTAAGAAATATGAGATAGATGACAGGAGGGTCATGATAAGAATGCCTAAACGAGAGGCACAATCAGGAGAGGCCTATGATAACAAAGAAACCACCAAGAAAATAGTAGTGGCCCTAGAAGAAGGAGAGGAGAGATGCACGTACATAGGCCATGACCTAACAGAAGAAGAAGAGCATGCGTTAATTGCCTTGCTAAGAGAATACAGAGATGTATTCGCTTGGAGTTACAAGGATTTGAAAGGTGTTGACCCTGACATATGCTCACACACCATCCCCATGACCTCAGATGCTAAACCCTCTAAGCAAAAGCCCTACACATATAACGATAATTACGCGGCTAAGATCAAAGAAGAGATAGATAGACTGGTTGAAGCTGGATTTATCTATGAAATTGAGCACACTGAGTGGGTATCCCCCATCGTAGTGGTGCCCAAGAAAAATGGAAAGTTGCGTGTGTGCATTAACTTGAAAAAGGTTAATGCAGCCACGATTCGAGATAACTATCCGCTTCCCATCACAGAACATCTCTTAGAAAGAGTGGCAGGCAAAGAAGTGTACAGCTTCCTTGATGGATTTTCGGGTTACAATCAAGTAGCCATAGCTCTAGAGGATCAGCATAAGACAGCCTTTGCCACAGAATGGGGCATTTTTGCTTTTAGAGTAATGCCATTTGGGCTTACCAATGCACCAGCGACCTTTCAGAGGCTGATGTGCCATGTATTTAAGGAGTTCCTGAGGAAGAATTTAGAAGTCTATGTTGATGATCTTTGTGCCCATTCCAACATTAGGCAAACCCATATTCCTGAACTCAGACAAATCTTTGACAAATGTAGAGAATATCAAGTCTGCCTGAACCCAGAAAAGTGTGTTTTCATGGTCAGGCAAGGCAAGATTCTAGGACACATAGTGTCAAAGAATGGCATATCCACTGACGAAGAGAAAGTGAGAGCTATAGCAGAGCTACCTAGGCCAAAGAATGTCAAGGAAAAACAAGCTTTCATGGGGCATTGTGGTTATTACCGACGATTTATACACATGTATGCTGTCATTGCAAAGCCCATGTATGGACTTCTGACTAACTTTGAGTGGACGGATGAATGTGAGAATTCCTTCCAGGAGCTTAAACAAAGATTGTGTTCAGCACCAATCTTGACCACACCAGATTGGAATAAGCCTTTCCATGTTCATGTGGATGCATCCAATTATGCCATTGGATGTGTGCTTGCACAACCTACTGGTGAAGGTAATATGGATCTTCCAATTGCCTATGCCAGTAGACAATTGAATGCGGCTGAACGGAATTACACCACTACAGAGCGAGAAGGTTTAGGCATGGTATATGCAGTTAAGAAATTTGGACACTATTTGCTTACAAATAAGTTTAAATTTTTCACTGATCATCAGGCATTGCTATACCTCGTAAACAAGCCATGCAATACAGGAAGATTAGTGAGATGGTTTCTCTTGCTCATGGAATATGACTTTGAGGTTGTGGTAAGGAAAGGGAGGACTCATTTAAGAGCAGATCATCTCTCTAGGCTCACATCGGGAGAAGCCCCACAAGGAGTATCAGATGACCTTCTTGATGCTTACTTGTTTAATTTGGAAGTGGTGCCGCAGTGGGCTAAGCCATTGGTACCAGTATTGACATACGGGCCTAATCACCTAGTGGTAAACACACGGAATAGAGAAGTTGTAAAAGCCCAAAAGTTCCACATCATGGCTGGAAGTATGTACAAGCACACAGATCAAGGGATCTTGGCTTGTTGCGTAGAAGAGGATGAGCACGCTAAATGGTTGCAATAGCACATGTAGGTGCGTTAGAGCAACACTACTCAAAGCAATGAACTTTACAGACCCTAAAGAGACTCGGAGTACATTGGCCAACTATGGAAGCTGATGTCCAAAAGTTGTGCAAGGAATGCCCAATCTGTTGCACTAAACCACCCGTGGAACACGCTACTCTTTATCAAGTATCCATGGTGCCAGATTGGAGTGAACCTCTAGTATCCTTCCTGAGGACAAGAACATTCCCTCCAGACATGACTCTGGCTAGGAAAAGGAGTTTAGAGCAAGAAGCCCTGGATTACTCACTCATTGGTGATAATCTATACAAGCGTGGTAAAGACGGGTACCTGAGGCTATGTGTCCATGAAAGTGAATATCTTAAGATCTTGGAAACTGCTCACCAAGGTGTAGCAGGAGGACACTTTGGACCGGATAGGGTGATCAAGGCAATACTATTTGCGGGCTTCTGGTGGCCTACCCTTCACATGGATGCACATACCTATGTGAAACGGTGTGATGTCTGTCAGCGAACTCAGTATCCTATACGCAAAGATGAGATGCCACTGAAACCTATGATGGGTGGACGTGCGTTCTCTAAGTGGGGAATAGACTTCGTAGGTCCTATTAATCCCCCAACTAAGGGTTCTCATGCGGAATACATCATTGTTGCAACAGACTATCTAACTAAGTGGGTAGAGGTAAAAGCTACGACAAAGAATGACGCTCAGACAACTGCTAAATTCTTGTTTGAAAATGTATTCACAAGATATGGGCTACCTATAGAGCTAGTAAGTGATAGAGGTACTCATTTCTTAAATGAGGTTATTGAAAATCTACTCCAAGAATTCTTGGTAATACATAAGAAGTCTGCCCCCTATCACCCTCAAGCTAATGGCTAGGCTGAGAGCACCAACAAGATCTTATGCAATGTATTGACGAAATTAGTGAACAATAAACGCTCTGATTGGGACAAACAGCTACACCATGCTGTTTGGGCATACCGAGTTGCCTACAAAACGGTACTCCAAGCCACTCCCTTTCAAATGGTGTTTGGTCAAAATGCTGTGCTACCTTTAGACTTTTTGATACCTACATTGAAAGTGGCACAAGAGCATGAATGGACGGGTCATGAACTCTCCTCTAGACTTTTTGACCTTGAACGATTAGGAGAAACAAGACTGAGAGCAGCTGCAGGGATATATGCAGCAAAGAAGAGACAGAAGGCATACTTTGATGCCCATGTGAAGGATAAGGGCTTGAAAGCAGGAGATCTGGTTTTAGTCTATACACTGAAACAACACGCAAGGAAGCTAGAAAAGAGAGGCTACGGACCTATGATCATCACCAGGATCTCCACGAGTGGAGCAGTACAACTAGCCACCTTAGAAGGTGATATTCTCCCAAACTATGTTAGCGGATGCAGAGTCAAGCTGTATCAGGAACCCCTCACGGAGGAAATGCTCAGCCGACTCAACACTGCCAAGAAACGCAAAGAGGAAGAAAAGCGAATTCGAGAAGAAGCTCAAGCAGAAGCTTTAGAACGCATCAGAAGGATGAAGTTACGAAGGCAAGGTAGAGATCAGCCTAGAACGAATGACTATGCAGATCAAGGATATCATATGGCCATGTGTGAAGTCGCAGGAACAAGCTCGCATAGGATAATTGATCGACGTCCTTTCATAACCCTAGATATAGGACAAGGAATGAGTGCAAGGACCGTAAGAGCCTTGATTGACTCAGGTGCAGCCACTAGTGCTGTTAAATTGTCTTACTGTCAAGAGTTGCAATTAACTGTCAATCCTGTGGAAGCATATCTCATAGGATTGGGAGGTGTGGAAACCCCTTGCATGGGCGAGGTGGAACTTCCCCTCTACATTCATGATGAGGCAATGACAGTTAAAGTACTAGTGTGTCAAGATGAGGATCTCACTGAACCTCTTGTCTTGGGTCAAGACTGGATCTATGACCAAGCAGTCAACTTAAACCTAAGAAGTGGACTTCTTCAGGTATGGGTCAATCATAGTCAAATTACAGTAGAGTTAGATAATGGAGCACTCAAGGAACTAGGAAAGGCACAGACTCCTGGTCCCTCCAGGGGTGCACATGAAGTTGACCATGTTGTTCTTGTCCAAAACTATGTGTTGCAGAGGAATGATATTCTCAAAAAAGGAGTCAGGGATGCAACGGAACTCCCTTCTTTTCCAAAGGCCAGAAGGAGGCAGCAACCAAAGGTGGATCAAAGGCAGAAGAAGCAGAGTACTACCTATGCCGGAAATCAAAAGTACCTGCGCAGCAAAATGTCTCAGCAAGTGAACCAAGTGTGGGTGCGGAAAGGCGAACACCCGGTTGCACTCACACCAACCACACGGGCAAAGCCTCTTATTAGTAACCAACAACACGACACTAATAAGAAGTCTTTCAGAAATTCTTCTGCTAACGTGAAAACTATTTGGATGCCCAAGAAGTCGATGAAGGCTAGCCCACAATCAAGACAAATTTGGGTGCCTAAGGCTTGCTTGCGGGCGCAAATAGCTACGCCGAGGCCACAACCTATACAGCGTAACCCATTCACTCGCACAGCCAGCATTCACTCGTTTTCAACACTCAAGAACCCACCAAGGCCCATGAGCACGAACATAATCGCTCGTAAATGGGTCCCTAAAAGGCCTCATTTTCAAGCCGATACACCTATAAAGCTCTCTAGAGTCTCTACGAAACCAAGAACAAAACCCATCCACTGCATTTGGCAGCCTAAGACCTGTAATAAACCCCCCGACCCCAATTTGTAAATTCATCCCCACTTACTAACTGCATTAGTCTCCTAGGACTACCCAAGCATTAACTACACACACTGTCTTCGTGCACTTACTAACCACTAACTCACCATCTACCTCATGTTAATGTTGTAACGGGGACAACAACGGATTTATTCTGTCCATTACGATGTTAACACATGGTTCTATATTCTCACAGAACCAACCAGCAAGCAGGGCCATGGCAGAAGCAGGAGGTGCCAGTTCTCAAGCCGGATCTGGTGCACAGATTGTGGACATAGAAACACTCCTCCTCGAGCCACATCTCACCGCAAGGCTGTAAGAACTTCAAGCCGTGCATGTGCTCCCCATTCAAGATCCTCCTCAAGGGCACACTTCTCAAGTAGGTAAACACGCTCACTGGTTCAGTGATGTCGCAGGACCATTGGGCGATGGAACCTATTTCTGGGAAGCAGAATTGGAATTTAATGGTAAATGGGGACGATACCACTTTTTCACGCGCGAGTTTGAAAGCTATCAGAACGCCGAAGTCATGCGATCAGTATGGACTAAAGCCGGTGTGGACAGTTATTTCAGGGCCCACTTACCAAAGCCGGATTTCTTACAATGTTCATATCTTATCAGTACCATCACGCCAAGCAGGGCCAAGGGAGGCGACAGCACCTTTGTGTTACCCTCACTGCTGCCGGGTCATGAGCTTAAAAGATTCAAGCTGACCCTTAATCTGGTACGAGAAGCGTTGGGCATGTATGGCATGCACATCCCTACGGAAAAGGAAACCATGGTCCCAGGTAGAATGAAACACAAAGATCTTAATAAGCTGAAGGATATGGTGGCAATGACACCAACCATTGCGCTTCACCTGCGGACCGTCATGCAACATTTTGCTTTCCCCGCCCAAGAAAGATTCACCATGCCCCCAAAGAAAATATGATTCAGCTTGTATCTGGCAGAGACAGAAAGCCTTCCCATCAATGTGCCACATTGGATCATAGATCAGATCCACCTAGCCCATCAAAGGTGGAACAAGAAGCAGAAAAATGTGCTTCATGGATGTTGCGCTCTAACCAAGATAATCTACCGATGTCTGGCCTATGACGTGCCTATTCAGCGGGCACTCATATGGCCCCGGGCCCAGGAATTCCAGAGAAGGCTATCAGCGGCAGGTCCCCCATCAAAGAAGATGAGAGGGGGAGTACAATTACCCTGCGCTCAACCAAAGGGAGCCACCACTACACCAGAAATTACCCCTCCCCAGACACGACGCGTTAGGCCATTCACAATCCGACTACCAAGACCAAGCACAGATGGACCTAATCTGGTATTTCCACCCGTCCCATCAGATCTGGAATTCCCACAGGGTTTTACTCTAAATGATCTCACGGATGAAGAAGTAGCCCGACTGATCTATGATTCTAATCTCGAGACGGAAACAGAACGTGCTCAGGAACCACAACCCCAGACAACATCAGCAGCCCCCACCCGACCAAAAGTGGTAGAAGTCGACGTCGAGGAACAAGAGACAGAACAAGAAGAAGCCTACGAGGAACAAGAATATGACGAGCTTTCAGAGCTGGCAAGTGCCCCTGCGTATTCGGCACAAATCAAAAGACTATATCGAACCATGCAACTATTTCAAGAACAGCATAAGATGTCACTGGAATCGGGCAAGAAACTCATGAACCAGTTGCTAGCTGAGGAAGGTGTGGACGATTTGTTCATTGAGTCCATAAACCTTCATGCCGACGCCGTAGGAGTGGATGAGGCCATCCATGAGGCAATGGCTTACATTCACAGATTTGAGAAGAGGGTTCCCGTTCGTCCCAAGAGGTCCGGGAAACAAATTCATATCAATGTATCAGCACCAGGAGAGACAACGCAAGCAGACGAACATCAGGAAGCACCACTGTCACCACCATCCCCACCTCGCACTACACAATTCACTCCACCACATGACACTAGCACCACCACGTCCACTACCACCACCATTGTCATGGGTATCCCACTCTCTCCGGGAATCCAATTCGGGGGAGTCACCATGCCCACTTTCACCACTCTTTTCACTGACGTCACATCCACTCCACCCACGATCCCCATCTACACTGTCACTCAAACAATTGACACTATGGAAACATCTCCTGCCACAGCACCGCTCCCTCCCCCCATGCCACCTTCATCTCCCATACCCCCTCCACCCACATCTCCACTTGCATCCACATCATTCACAACTCCCATTCCCGCCCCCACTCCCCCTGCATCTTCACCCCTCCCAGCATCATTTAATGTAAATAGCATATTTTTAGCATTAAATCAATGTGTATATCAGCTTCAGAATGAGTACAGAGCTCTGGACGGCCGGTATCAACAACTGAAAACACACCATCAGAACTTACAAAGGCAATTTCACATTCTACAAGAGGAAAATGCAGAAGTAAATCAACGCTACACAACGCTTGAGCAGGCTCACCAAACACTATTGGAGGCACCACAACCATCGACAGAATCAGGCGTCAAACAACTAGAAGCCTTGCTCGAAGTATACCAGGCCGATAACTTACGAGTCAAACGCAACTTGGCGCTACTCAGGAAACATATGGCCACAGCACTGGAAGAGAACAAAAGACTGCAAAAACAAAATGAAGAGAATCTGGAAGCAGAAATGGAAGGCTCTCCCCACGAGATAGATCCAGAGCAGTTCAAAGCAGTCCCCACGGAGACGATGAAAACCATTTTGGAAAGCTATGCAGATCTCCTGGAAGCCCATGATGACTTGGAAAGAGAACGTGACACACTACAGAGCATACTTAAGGAACAAGAAGAACAACCGAAGAGTGTCCCATCCACCTCTACCTCAGACGAAGTAAAGGCCTTAACAGAGCAGGTAGCAGAATTACAAAAGAGGTTACTGACATACGAGAGGCAGCCATCTCC
This sequence comes from Ceratopteris richardii, assembly GCA_020310875.1. Classification (NCBI taxonomy): domain Eukaryota; kingdom Viridiplantae; phylum Streptophyta; class Polypodiopsida; order Polypodiales; family Pteridaceae; genus Ceratopteris; species Ceratopteris richardii. The sequence continues at coordinate 74,650,564 of CM035430.1, read as the reverse complement.
AGTGGTAGAACCAGAGCCCGAAGAGTTGGTCCCTATTGAGGTAGATGATTCGTACGAGGAACCGTATGTTCCTATGCCAATGCCAGGAGGGTGCCGAACCTCAGAGGGACTAGACACATTGGAAGTGGAAGCACCCGAGTGGCTTCAGACACTGGAAAGGACAGCGAACACCCACGAAGAACAGGTGGCCATTCAGATCCAATCACTAGGGAACTTAGAAGAAACTGTCATAAAGTCTGAATATTTCAGAAGCATGTCTCATCATAGATGGATCGGCACCAATAATGACCAATATGTGCCATTCTGTATACTTTTGGCCGATTACAACGCGGAGATTCAACGACAATGCGGCAGGCCTCCCACATTTGCAACACAATTTGGTCCAGATGATATACCGGAAAGTGCTCAGCGTGGGTCCATTCATCAACCCACCTGGAGAATCAGGCTTTTGGAAACGTATCCTGAAAATCCTTGTTACATTCCAGTTCTTCGACGACGCACCTGGCCTGAATTCACTATTGCCGTCAGAGACATCAAAGCCTGTGCAAAATGGCTGAATTATGTTTATCTGGCACCTCCACGAGGACCCCCCACGGTCAACTACATGATTTCTACAATCCGTCACTGGAGTATTCGGCTACGCAATAATCCTGATGTGATGGCCCAGATGTGTATGAAAATATTTGAATTAATGCTGATCACTTTCAGGACGTTTAAGAACATTAAGGACCCTCACTTCTCAGGTGCAGGCTTTGTGATAGGAAACCAGGATCTGGTGTACGATATGAGTACCACCCCATCAATTGAAGTAATATATGCTTGGCACGCCAGAATCAAGTACCTCCCAGCCTGCTTTAAACAGACATTTGAGGAGATGTTCATCACAGGATTCTGGGAATATCACTCCGAAATCTTTATACCCAGACCATCACACCTCCTCCAATTATTTGCTGTGGAGAGAACCATTTACTCAGAACAATTGAGGGTGCCTCATCCCGATGTTCCCGGACCTGTGAATTGGGATGATTTGCTCACAGATCTAGCACGCGGCTTGCGCCTCGAATAACACCACCTAGCCTCCGATGTCGTCCAATACTATGTTCAAAAATCCTCTAGACAAGGGTCTGTCAGGGGCGACAGACGCGAGAGTGGGGGGGGTGTTGGCAGGAGTCAGGGAACCGAAGGAGCCACAAGACAAAGAGAGTCAGAGCGAAGGGACAGCACAAGCAGACATGGAAGTCAAAGAAGATCTGGCAAGTAGGCCAATAATTCTCTTCATGAAGAAGCAAGTATGAGCATTCACGCAGATCTAGCACTAAGGCAACCTTTAATTTTTCAAAACCGTTACACCAATTAAAAGTGATTCTCATCACTAAACACCATTGTAAATACCATTTCATCTTTTTGTAGCTCCATTTTGTGCAAGCCAAGGAGTCCTTGAGCTTGAGGAGCTTTAGAAGTATCTGCCTGCCAATTTTCACATTTTTTAGATCTCGTTTGAGCCCTCGAATAAGCCCTGGAACCTAATTTTTAACTAGGCCGGACAATAGGTCTGAACAGGGCCAAAACTAGTCTAAAACTATAAAAGGAGCTAGAGAGCTCATTTTTGGGGGTAGATTGTAATTGAAACAAACTTGTAAGAGATTCTTGAAAAGTAATCTAAGAACTCCATTGATTCTCACTCTTTGTCTTGCCGTGTGTGCGCGTGTGTGTGTATGTGTGTGCATGTTGGTGTGCTTCTCACTCACGCACTTGTGTCGTCACTTGCTCGAGGTCTTCATACCATCCTCACATCTTCCCGGATTGACATTGAAGGAGGTGCTACTCATCACTGAGCTACAACATGTATATGTACATGTACATGTACACGTACATGTATATATATATATATATATGTATATGTATATGTATATGTATATGTATATGTATATGTATATGTATATGTATATGTATATGTACATGTACACGTACATGTATATATATATATATATGTATATGTATATGTATATGTATATGTATATGTATATGTATATGTATATGTATATGTATATGTATATGTATATGTATATGTATATGTATATGTATATGTATATGTATATGTATATGTATATGTATATGTATATGTATATGTATATGTATATGTATATGTATATGTATATGTATATGTATATGTATATGTATATGTTGATGTATATGTATATGTATATGTATATGTATATGTATATGTATATGTATATGTATATGTATATGTATATGTATATGTATATGTATATGTATATGTATATGTATATGTATATGTATATGTATATGTATATGTATATGTTGATGGGAAAAGTATCTCAACCCCTGTGCAACGACGAAGCGTGAATGACCTCCACAGGTATCCTTCTTTGACCTCTGCACACCAAAAATGCTCTTTCTCATAGCATATGCAGAGACCTTTAATGAGCTTCTGTGGACTTCTATTAGACACCAAGGGCTTTCCAACAAAACAAATTTAGCTATCGAGTGACACCAAAATCATAGCAAATGGATACATAGAGAAGGAGATCCAACCCTTACAACAGAGATCAAAATATTTCCAGCAGAGCCCACACACAGAGAGAGATATCAATCACACAACTTCACTAAAATGAATGTTGCTCCCAGATTACTCAAAGAATGCTCCACAAAATTAGTGAGCATAAAATAGACGCTAATAGCTATCCAATGAGACAATAAATGCATCAAATGGATACAATATGAGGGAGAACCAATGCTAACAACTTAGGGGTAGAGAGTTGAAACACTGCTTGTGCACACACATAGGTATGCCTACTAAAAGAAAACAAACAAGCAAGCAACGGGCTAGCTTAAGAAAGGGGCTTGCTTGTCACAACTCCAGCACTTAGTGCTCACTTTACATGATCTAAAACTCCAAGAAGATGGCCCAAACGAAGTCGGAATACATGCTCCTTTTATAGTGAGAAGTGTGCCCCTAAAATCTAGGAACTACCTTTCCAAATCAGCCTCCTAACTTGGAAGACTTAGTTGAGATGACTTGGAGAGTTTTTGAGTGACTTTTCTTGATGGAATCTCGTGGCGTTTGGCTTCCTTTGATTGCTCCACATGTCCATAAAAGATTCCCCATGAATTTGTAGCTTGAAGCTTGACTTTTAACACTCCCCCTCAAGCTTCAATTCTTCGTCCTCATCCAAGCTCCTTCATGTTGATGCATTGCTTGAATTTTGAAATCTTCATCCCATCCAAAGCCTCTGTAAACATGTCAGCAACTTGGTCCTTGGTACCAATATGATGTACTGAAACTTCCTTGGATATCACCTTTTCCCTTATGAAGTGATAGTGCACTTCAATATGCTTGGTTCTAGCATGATAGATAGGATTTGATGCTAGATGAATGCTACTCATATTGTCACAAAAAATTGGATATGTGTCAACCTGCAAATTAAGCTCCATAAATAGCTTCTTAATCCACATTAGCTCACATGTGACTTGAGCCAAAGCTCTATACTCAGCCTCGGTGGAAGATAATGGCACCGTGGGTTGCTTCTTTGAAATCCATGAGATGATCTTGCTACCTATAATGACTAGGTAACCACTTGTACTTCTTCTATCCTCCTTCCAACTGGCCCAATCGGCATCAGAATAAACTTTGACCTGTATATCATCATCAAATGAATAGAACAATCCTTCATTTATAGTGGCCTTGAGATATCGTAACATTCTTCTTGCAGCTTGCAAGTGTGTAGTCCTTGGACTATGCATAAATTGTGACAACACTCCAACTCCATATGCTATGTCTGGCCTAGTTATTGGGGCATAATTGAAAGAGCCTACAATAGATCGATACAAAGTTAAATCCTCTAATGGCTCTCCATCAATGGAGCTTAGCTTTACATTAACTTCCATGGGATTGGAAATAGGCTTGAAATGTAGCATCCCAAACCTCTTAAGTAGATCTAGAATATACTTCCTTTGTATGAGCATAATACCTTCTTCTTTGTATACAACTTCAATGCCAAGAAAATACCTAAGATCTCCAAGATCAGAGATCCTAAACTCCTTTCCAAGCTTTGCCTTGGTCTCCTCAATGCCCTTTGTATCATTAGCTATAATGATAAGATCATCTACATACACACACATGTAGAATACAAGTTCTCCTCTTTGTTTGATGAAGAGACATGGATCCGCCTTGCATTGATTGTAACCACATTTGATCAAATAGTCCACCAATCTTTGGTTCCAAGCCCTTGGAGCTTGCTTTAGGCCATAAAGTTCTCCTCTTTGTTTGATGAAGAGACATGGATCCGCCTTGCATTGATTGTAACCACATTTGATCAAATAGTCCACCAATCTTTGGTTCCAAGCCCTTGGAGCTTGCTCCATGTATACCTCTTCTTCCAAGTCTCCATTGAGAAAGGCATTCTTGATATCCAATTGGGAAAGCTTCCATCCTTTGCTAGCAACCATTGCAATGAGTTTCCTAATGGTGCTCATCTTTGCCACGGGGCCGAATGTCTCTTCAAAGTCCACTCCATAGGTTTGTGCAAAACCCTTGGCCACCAATTTTGCTTTGAACCTAGAAATAGATCCATCTAAATTCCTTTTTACTTTATAGACCCACTTATTACCTATTACCCTCATGTTCTCCTTCTTGGGCACTAGAGTCCATGTTTGATTTTCCTCAAGTGCATCGATCTCTTCTTGCATTGCGTCTTTCCATTCGGTGTACTTGCTTGCATCTTCATAGCAATCGGGCTCATGATCTTCTACTACTTTGCTCATATATGCATAATGCGTTGCCATGTATGAATCATAAGTAAACCTTTGAGTTGGATACTTAACTCTAGAAAACTTCCTTTCTTCACCTTTTGGAGGAATAAACCTCCTTTGCCTCTGGGATTTGATCTCTTTCTTTGACGTGGCTTCTTTCTCCATCATGTGTCCTACATCATCTTCAACTTCATTACCTTCTTCATCCAACTCCACCGATGTTGCTTTGCCTTTGTTGATTGATTGTGCTTCATAGCTTGATGAAGATCTCCCCCTCCATGCTGAGTTCATGCTTGAACTATCTTCATTGATGGAACACCTTGGGCCGCTTAGCTCTAGGTCGCTTTGTTCTTCATCATGTCCATGCTTTTCTTCTTCATAGTCCTGCATACAATCATACGTCTTATACCAAGGGAGTAGCTCATCAAATGCTACATCCCTTCATATCCTCAAGTCCTTTGTGTTTGGGTTGAAGCATCTATAACTTTTATGATCATTTGAATATCCTAGAAACACACACTTTTCTGCCTTTGGTTGTAGCTTGTGCCTCAATTCGCTTGGCACATGTACATAACAAGTACATCCAAATATCTTCAAGTGGGAAAGATTAGGTTTCTTACCATAATAGGCTTGATATGGTGTCAAGCCATGGATCCCTGAGGTAGGAGCCCTATTCATAAGGTACACGGTGGTATTTGCTGCATCACTCCAAAACATGTTAGGTACATTCATCTCACTAAGCATTGCTCTAGTAATTTCGGCAATGTATCTATTATTTCTCTCTGGTACTCCATTTTGTTGGCGTGTGTACCTGCATGTTACTTGCCTCTTGATGCCTTGATCCATTAAAAAATCAGAAAACTCATTGGAGAAATATTCTCCCCCTCCATCGGACCTTAGCTTCTTGATATATGTACTTGTTTCCTTCTCTACCATTGCCTTGAATGCTCTGCAACATGTAAACACATCCAATTTGTTTTTGATGAAATAAACCCAAACCATCCTTGTGCAATCATCTATAAAAGTGACAAAGTACTTGTTACCTCCAATGGACTGCTCTTTGGTTGGCCCCCACACATCTGTATGTATCAACTCTAATGGATGTTGGCTTATGTAGCCACTCTTCTTGAATGGAAGTCTTTCTTGCTTCCCTAGTTGACAAGATTCACATAAATGCTTCATACCTTGTCCTTGGAAGTTGGGAAGACCTTCAACCAGCCTCTTGAATTACATTTCCTTCATTCTTTTTATGTTGATGTGACCTATCCTCTTGTGCCACAAGTCCAACTCCGAAATCCTCTTGTTTCCATATGTGAAGTAGACATGTTGAGTACAATGAGAATTTACCTCCAAAGTGAAGAGTCTCCCTTGCTTCTTTCCTCTTGCTATGACCTTGTAACCTTGCTTAGGGTTCTCCACAAAGTATCAACCTTTGTTGAACCTTACTTGATAGCCTCTTTCAACCATTTGCCCAACGGACACCAAGTTCTTTGTGATGGTAGGTACATGCAAGACATCCTTGAGACATCTTCCTTCCTCCTTGTCATCCAAAGCTACATCTCCAACATGGGAGATCTCATGGGCTATATCATCACTTGTTTCTACATGTTCTTTACCTTTGGGAACATGTAGATTAGTAAACCAAGAAGCATTGCAACTCATATGGTTGCTACATCCACTATGAATATACCAAGTGGTATCTACTTTGCTTGAATTCCCATTCATGTGCATCATCAAGAGATTATCCTTTTCTGAACTTGTAGAAGCATAATTACCTTTGCCTTTGTATGAAGAACCTTGATTATAGCTCCTTTGGTTTCCTCCTTGGTAGCAATCTCTAGCATAGTGGCCAAACTTGCCACATATGTAACATCCTTCGCCATCTTGATTCCTGTTTTGTTGATGTCATCCTCCTCTTCCTCTTGATCTTCCTCTGCCTATTTGTGATGAGGTTCCTTGGTCATGTACTTGATTGCTAGAGTGGCCTTGCCTTCCTCCAAACCTTCCTTTGCCCCTTCCTTGTCCTCGTCTTCCTTTGCCCTTTTGATTACCCGCATAGAAAACTTGTGCATCCTTGCTTTTAGTTGAACTTCGACCTATGTTCATCTCTTCGGTGACCATGAGAGCAACCAATTGCTCAAAATCGGGAAGATTATCCCTTACATATATTGAAGTAGTAAAGGGTTTCCACTTCTCATCATCTCTCAAACCATTGAGAGTATAAGCCACAATATCGTCATCGTCTATGTGGCTTCCAATGGATCCCAATGCATATGATAACTCATTGACCTTAAGTATGTAGTCATTTATGCTACTCTCTGAGCTCTTCCTAAGGTTGTTGAGCTCATTCTTGAGTTGGATCTTCCTTGCTTTGGTGCTTGTTGACTAGAGCCTTTCAAGTGTCTCCCATACCTTCATGCTTGAATCCAAGTCTTGGATATGGCCGATCATGCTATTGATAATGTGTTGGGAAAGGATAAAGATAACCCTCTTGTCTCTTTAATTCCATTCCCTAAAGGCCCTTCTCTGGTCATTGGTTGGATTTTCATCCAACCTAGGTCTTGGATCTCTTCTACTAATTAGTCCCCAAAGGCCCTTGCCCATAAGGTAGTTCGAGTCCCTAAATCTCTTGTCTAGCTTTTCAATTTGAGTGTTGAAGTCTCCCATATCTAGTCTTTGATACTAGACCTAGCCCTTGGCTAATGCTCCAATGTGTGTAAAATGAAAATGAGGCTCTGAGGTTACCTCAATACAAAGCTTTCCTTAGATGGACACCTTGTCCTCTTGAAAATTTGAGTAGAATAGCTCCCCCTTGATGTGAGCTACCTCCAAGAAGCTTTTGTTGATCCAAATCTTCAACCACCAACCCGAAGAGGTCTTCTTCATTGTAATTGATGTCTCCAAGATGCCAAAATGCTCTGATACCACTAATGGGGGAAGTATCTCAACCCCTATGCAATGACGAAGCGTGAATGAACTCCACAGGTATCCTTCTTTGACCTGTGCACACCAAAAATGCTCTTTCTCAGAGCATATGCAGAGAACTCCAATGAGATTTTGTAGACCTGTAGTAGAGACCATGAGCTTTCCAACAAAACAAATTTTACTTGCAATGGATGCTTACACAAAGAGAAACAATGTCTACAACATGAGCTAGTTGAATGCTCACAACTGCTAGTCAAGCAGAGACCTCACTTGACTCCAGCAAGGTTTTCTCAGAGAATATATGGGGAATGAATCTCACAATTTGGTCCACGTTAGAGCACTCTAACAGCTACCCAATGACACCAAAATCATATCAAATAGATCAATAGAGAAGGAGAACCAACCCTTACAACAGAGAGCAAAATATTTCCAACAGAGCCCACACACAGAGAGAGATATCAATCACACAACTTCACTAAAATGAATGTTGCTCCCAGACTACTTAGAGAATTCTCGAGAGAATTGGTGAGCTTAAAATAGACTCTAATAGCTATCCAATGAGACAATAATTAAATCAAATGGATACAATATGAGGGAGAACCAATGCTAACAACTCAGGGGTAGAGAGTTGCAACACTGCGTGCGCACACACATAGATATGCCTACTAAAAGAAAACAAACAAGCAAGCAAGGGGATAGCTTAAGCAAGGGGCTTGCTTATCACAACTCCAGCACTTAGTGCTCACTTTACATGAGCTAAAAATCCAAAAAGAGGGCCCAAAAGAAGTCGGGATACATGCTCCTTTTATAGTGAGAAGTGTGCCCCTAAAATCTAGGAACTACCTTTCCAAATCAGTCTTCTAACTTGGAGGACTTAGTTGAGGTGACTTGGGGAGTGGTTCAGTGACTTTTATTGATGGAATCTCATGGCATTTGGCTTCCTTTGATTGCTCCACATGTCCATAAATGATTCCCCACGTATTTGTAGCTTGAAGCTTGACTTTTAATAGTATATGTATATGTGTGTACCTAAGTCATGAAGTCTTAGGGACTTGTGTCAAAGAGACTAAATCACGTTTGCCACACAAGTGCGTATAGTGGTGGATTGACACACGCTTAATTATCAATCTGATGAACCGACTGAACCAAACGTATGATGACGCATGCACATGTGATGGAAAGTGAAGTGGTTCAACTATCATGCATGAGAAAATACTAACCTACCTCTCTAACTCACTTAACTATTGAAAGTGCTTGCCGTGATACCACTTACATCATTTTTCACTAAATCGAGGATATCTCCCAGCTCAGAACTCCGAATATGGCCAATAGTGGGTTCATTTCAAAGCTCTCAATGAGACGCTTGTATTGGATGTTACTCGATTCTCGAAACTGTACTTCAAATTATGACAGAAATAGTGAATGGCAGGAAACACACACACTCACTCCACAACTCGTGCTTGCTCACACACACACTACAACAGCTCAACAGTGTTGGAGAGGGGTAGACAACAGTCTTACACACACATTCCAAGTTTTACCCACACACAAAAGATCATAGAGAAGATGAAAATCTGCAGGAAAGAAGCAAATTCGAAATTCTCAAGCTCTCCTTCTTCAAAATGGCAAAAAGTCTCTACAAAGAGTCACCAAGTGACTTATATACATGTGCCCTAAAAAATGGTCCTTTCACACAAGTGACCGGCACTTTATTGACTAATCTCTGTTCTCCTACTATTTTACAAGGAATATATTACAATGACTTGGGATTATGCATCTAGAGGACTCCTCTAGTGCATTTACATGGCTTGAGGGAATTTCCTAAGACTTTGAAAATGAAAAATATTCCCATTAATTTTGAAAAATTTGGGGCTCCTCTTTTGTGCCTCTTTGCTTTGCAACACTCTCCCCCTCTTTGTCTCTGTCGTCCCTTGACAAGCTTTTTCTTCTTGTTTATAGCTTGTCTAAGACTTCTGAATACACGCACTCAGTGGTCGAACAAGCGATAAGGACTGTCAGGCAATTTGTTACTTTATCCTAGGTATGTCCTTTACTTCTGTTTGCCCCTAGAATTCCGTACATCACAAATCTGGGTTGCTGTTTAAGTCGAGTTTCCACGCACACCTTAATTTGCTGACCTCTACTCTCTTTTGTATATGTATATGTATATGTATATGTATATGTATATGTATATGTATATGTATATGTATATGTATATGTATATGTATATGTATATGTATATGTATATGTATATGTATATGTATATGTATATGTATATGTATATGTATATGTATATATCTATGTATATGTATGTGTATATGTATATGTCTATGTATATGTATATGTCTATATCAATGTCTATGTATATGTCTATGTCTATGTATATGAGTGATGTATATCTATGTATATGTATATGTCTATTTATATGTCTATGTATATGTCTATTTATATGTCTATGTATATGTCTATGTGAATGTATATGTCTATGTATATGTGTATGTCTATGTCTATGTGTATGTATATGTATATGTATATGTATATGTGTATGTCTATGTCTATGTGTATGTATATGTATATGTATATGTGTATGTCTATGTCTATGTGTATGTATATGTATGTGTATATGTGTATGTCTATGTATATGTATATGTATATGTATATGTATATGTATATGTATATGTATATGTATATGTATATGTATATGTATATGTATATGTATATGTATATGTATATGTGTATGTCTATGTCTATATGTATATGTATATGTATATGTATATGTATATGTATATGTATATGTATATGTATATGTATATGTATATGTATATGTATATGTATATGTATATGTATATGTATATGTATATGTGTATGTCTATGTCTATATGTATATGTATATGTATATGTATATGTATATGTATATGTATATGTATATGTATATGTATATGTATATGTATATGTATATGTATATTTATATGTATATGTATATGTATATGTATATGTATATGTATATGTGTTAAAAGTCAAGCTTCAAGCTACAAATTCGTAGGTAATCTTTTATGGACATGTGGAGCAATCAAAGGAGGCCAAACGCCACGAGATTCCATCAAGAAACGTCACTCAACCACTCCCCAAGTCATCTCAACTAAGTCCTCCAAGTTAGGAGGCTGATTTGGAAAGGTAGTTCCTAGATTTTAGGGGCACAGTTCTCACTATAAAAGGAGCATGTGTTCAGACTTCTTTTGGGCCATCTTCTTGGAGTTTTAGCTCATGTAAAGTGAGCACTAATTTCTGGAGTTGTGATAAGCAAGCCCCTTGCTTGCTTGTTTGTTTTCTTTTAGTAGGCATATCTATGTGTGTGCGCACGTAGTGTTGCAGCTCTCTACCCCTAAGTTTTTAGCATTGGTTCTCCCTCATATTGTATCCCTTTGATGTAACTCTTGTGTCATTGGATAGCTATTAGAGTATATTTTATGATCACCAATTCTCTGGAGCATTCCCTAAGCAGTCTGGGAGCAACATTCATTTTAGTGAAGTTGTGTGATTTATATCTCTCTTTGTGTGTGGGCTCTGTTGGAAATATTTTGCTCTCTATTACAAGGGCTGGATCTCCTTCTCTATTTGTCCATTTGCTATGATTTTGGTGTCATTTGGTAGCTATTAGAGTGCTATAAAGTGCACCGAATTTTGAGATTTATTCTCTCTATATTCTTTGAGAAAAGCTTGTTGGAGTGCAGTGAGGTCTCTCCTTGACTAGCAGTTGTGAGCATTCAACTAGCTCATGTTGTAGACATTGTTTTCTCTTTGTGTAAGCATCCATTGCAAGTGAAATTTGTTTTGTTGGAAAGACTTGGTGTCTACTACAGGTCTACAAAAGCTCACTTGATTTCTCTGCATATGCTCTGAGAAAGAGCATTTTTGGTGTGCAGAGGTCAAAGAAGGATACCAATGGAGGTCATTCGCGCTTCGTCGTTGCATAGGGGTTGAGATACTTCCCCCATCAGTGGTATCAGAGCATTTTGGAATCTTGGAGACATCAAATACAAGGAAGAAGACCTCTTGGAGGTGGTGGTTGAAGATTTGCATCAACAAAAGCTTCTTGGAGGTAGCTCGCAGCAAGCGGGAGCTATTCTACTCAAATTTTCAAGAGCACAAGGTGTCCATCTAAGGAAAGCTTTGGATTGAGGTAACCTCAGAGCCTCATTTTCATTTTACACACAAATGCTAGGTCAAGTACCAAAGACTTGATATGGGAGACTTCAACACTCAAATTGAGAAGCTAGAAAAGGGGAACTATCAACCATGGAGATTTAGAGTCCCCAACTACCTTATGGGTATGGGCGTTTGGGGATTGATTAGTGGAAGTGAACCAAGAGCTAGGTTGGATGAAAATCCAACCAAGGACCAGAGAAGGGCCTTTAGGGAATGGAATGAAAGAGACAAGAGCAATAGCATGATCGGCCATATCCAAGACTTGGATTCAAGCATGAAGGTATGGGAGACACTTGAAAGGCTTTATTCAACAAGCACCAAAGCAAGAAAGATCCAACTCAAGAATGAGCTCAACAACCTTAGGGAGAGCTAAGGGAGTAGCATAAATGACTACATACTTAAGGTCAAGGAGTTATCAAATGCATTGGGATCCATTGGAATCCATGTAGATGATGACGATCTTGTGGCTTATTCTCTCAATGGTTTGAGAGATGATGAGAAGTGGAAACCCTTTACCACTTCAATATATGTAACGGATAATCTTCCCAATTTCGATCAATTGGTTGCTCTCATGGTCACAAAAGAGATGAACATAGGTGGAAGTTCAACTAAAAGCAAGGATGCACAAGTTTTCTATGCAATTAATCAAAGGGGCCACACTAGCAATCAAGGCCATGACAAAGGAACCTCATCACAAACAGGTAGAGCAAGATCAATAGGAAGAGGAGTACGACATCAACAAAAGAGGAATCAAGATGGCGAAGGATGTTACATATGTGGCAAGTTTGGCCACTATGCTAGAGATTGCTACCAAGGAGGAAACCAAAGGAGCTATAATGAAGGTTCTTCATACAAAGGCCAAGGTAATTATGCTTCTACAAGTTCAGAAAATGATAATCTCTTGATGATGCACATGAATGGGAATTCAAGCAAAGTAGATACCACTTGGCATATTGATAGTGGATGTAGCAACCATATGAGTTGCAATGCTTCTTGGTTTACTAATCTACATGTTCCCAAGGGTGAAGGACATGTAGAAACAAGTGATGATACAGCCCATGAGATCTCCCATGTTGGAGATGTAGCTTTGGATAACAAGGAGGAAGGAAGATGTCTCAAGGATGTCTTGCATGTACCTACCATCACAAAGAACTTGGTGTCCGTTGGGCAAATGGTTGAAAGAGGCTATCAAGTAAGGTTCAACAAAGGTGAATGCTTTGTGGAGAACCCTAAGCAAGGTTACAAGGTCATATCAAGAGGAAAGAAGCAAGGGAGACTCTTCACTTTGGAGGTATTTTCTCATTCTACTCAACATGTCTACTTCACATATGGAAACAAGAGGATTTCGGAGTTGGACTTGTGGCACAAGAGGATAGGTCACATCAACATACAAATAATGAAGGAAATGTAATTCAAGAGTCTAGTTGAAGGTCTTCCCAACTTCCAAGGTATGAAGCATTTATGTGAATCTTGTCAATTAGGGAAGCATGCAAGACTTCCATTCAAGAAGAGTGGCTACATAAGCCAACATCCATTAGAGTTGATACATACAGATGTGTGGGGGCCAACCAAAGAGCAATCCATTAGAGGTAACAAGTACTTTGTCACTTTTATAGATGATTGCACAAGGATGGTTTGGGTTTATTTCATCAAAAACAAATCAGATGTGTTTACATGTTTCAAAGCATTCAAGGCACTGGTAGAGAAGGAAACAACTACATATATCAAGAAGCTAAGGTCTGATGGTGGGGGAGAATATTTCTCCAATGAGTTTTTTGATTTTTTAATGGATCAAGGCATTAAGAGGCAAGTAACATGTAGGTACACAACCCAAAAAAATGGAGTAGGAGGGAGAAAGAATAGATACATTGCCGAGATCGCTAGAGCAATGCTTAATGAGATGAATGTACCTAACATGTTTTGGAGTGATGTAGCAAATACCATCGTGTATCTTATGAATAGGGCTCCTACCTCAGAGATCCATGGCTTGACACCATATCAAGCCTATTATGGTAAGAAACCTGATCTTTCCCACTTGAAGATATTTGGATGTACTTGTTATGTACATGTGCCAAGTGAATTGAGGCACAAGCTACAACCAAAGGCAAAAAAAAGTGTGTTTCTAGGATATTCAAATGATCATAAAGGTTACAGATGCTTCAACCCAAACACAAAGGACTTAAGGATATCAAGGGATGTAGCATTTGATGAGCTACTCCCTTGGTATAAGAAGTATGATTGTATGCAGGACTATGAAGAAGAAAAGCATGGACATGATGAAGAACAAATCGACCTAGAGCTTTAAAGCGGCCCAAGGTGTTCCATCAATGAAGATAGTTCAAGCATGAACTCACCATGGAGGGGGAGATCTTCATCAAGCTATGAAGCACAATCGATCAACAAAGGCAAAGCAACATTGGTGGAGTTGGATGAAGAAGGTAATGAAGTTGAAGATGATGAAGGACACATGATGGAGAAAGAAGCCACATCAAAGAAAGAGATCAAGTTCCCAAGGCAAAGGAGGTTTATTCCTCCAAAAGGTGAAGAAAGGAAGTCTTCTAGAGTTAAATATCCAACTCAAAGGTTTACTTATGATTCATACATGGCAACGCATTATGCATATATGAACAAAGTAGTAGAAGATCATGAGCCTAATTGCTATGAAGATGCAAGCAGGTACACCGAATGGAAAGAATCATGCTAGAACCAAGCATATTGAAGTGCACTATCACTTCATCAAGGAAAAGGTGATATCCAAGGAAGTTTCAGTACATCATATTGGTACCAAGGACCAAGTTGCCGACATGTTTACAAAGGCTTTGGATGGGATGAAGATTTCAAAATTCAAGCAATGCATCAACATGAAGGAGCTTGGATGAGGACGAAGAATTGAAGCTTGAGTGGGAGTGTTAAAAGTCAAGCTTCAAGCTACAAATTCGTGGGGAATCTTTTATGGACATCTGGAGCAATCAAAGGAAGCCAAAAGCCATGAGATTCCATCAAGAAAAGTCACTCAACCACTCCCCAAGTCATCTCAACTAATTCCTCCAAGTTAGGAGGCTGATTCGGAAAGGTAGTTCCTAGATTCTAGGGGCACACTTCTCACTATAAAAGGAGCATGTATCCCGACTTCTTTTGGGCCATCTTCTTGGAGTTTTAGCTCATGTAACTAAGTGCTGAAGTTGTGATAAGCAAGCCCCTTGCTTAAGCTAGCCCCTTGCTTGCTTGTTTGTTTTCTTTTAGTAGGCATATCTATGTGTGTGCGCAGGCAGTGTTACAACTCTGTACCCCTGAGTTGTTAGCATTGGTTCTCACTCATATGTATCCATTTGATGTAATTCTTGTCTCATTGGATAGCTATTAGAGTGTAATTTATGCTCACCAATTCTCTGAAGCATTCCCTGAGTAGTGTGGGAGCAACATTCATTTTAGTGAAGTTGTGAGATTGATATCTCTCTTTGTGTGTGGGCTCTGTTGGAAATATTTTGCTCTCTATTGTAAGGGCTGGTTCTCCTTCTCTATTTGTCCATTTTCTATGATTTTGGTGTCATTGGGTAGCTATTACAGTGCTCTAACATCGATTCAACTAGCTATTAGAGGGGTGGAGTGAAATGAGGTCTCTACTTGACTAGCAGTTGTGAGCATTCAACTAGCTCATGTTGTAGACATTGTTTCTGTTTGCGTAAGCATCCATTGCAAGTGAAATTTGTTTTGTTGGAAAGATCTTGGTGTCTACTACAGGTTTACAAAAACTCACTAGAGTTCTCTACATATGCTCTGAGAAAGAGCATTTTTGGTGTGCAGAGGTCAAAGAAGGATACCTATGGAGGTCATTCGTGCTTCATCATTGCATAGGGGTTGAGATACTTCCCCCATCAATATGTATATGTATATGTATATATATATGTATACGTATATGTATATGTATACGTATATGTATATGTATATGTATATGTATATGTATATGTATATGTATACGTATATGTATATGTATATGTATATGTATATGTATATGTATATTGATACGTATATGTATATGTATATGTGTATGTATATGTATACGTATATGTATCTGTATATGTATATGTGTATGTATATGTATACGTATATGTATATGTATATGTATATGTATATGTATATGTATATGTATATGTATATGTATATGTATATGTATATGTATATGTATATGTATATGTATATGTATATGTATATGTATATGTATATGTATATGTATATGTATATGTATATGTATATGTATATGTATACGTATATGTATACGTATATGTATATGTATATGTATACGTATATGTATATGTATACGTATATGTATATGTATATGTATATGTATATGTATACGTATATGTATATGTATACGTATATGTATATGTATACGTATATGTATATGTATATGTATATGTATATGTATATGTATATGTATATGTATATGTATATGTATACGTATATGTAGATGTATATGTATATGTATATGTATATGTATACGTATATGTATATGTATATGTATATGTATATGTATATGTATACGTATATGTATACGTATATGTGTATGTATATGTATACGTATATGTATATGTATATGTATATGTGTATGTATATGTATACGTATATGTATATGTATATGTATATGTATATGTATATGTATATGTATATGTATATGTATATGTATATGTATATGTATATGTATATGTATATGTATATGTATATGTATACGTATATGTATACGTATATGTGTATGTATATGTATACGTATATGTATATGTATATGTATATGTGTATGTATATGTATATGTATATGTATATGTATATGTATATGTATATGTATATGTATATGTATATGTATATGTATATGTATATGTATATGTACATGTATACGTATACGTATATGTATATGTATACATATATGTATATGTATACATATATGTATATGTACATGTATATGTATATGTATACGTATATGTATATGTATATGTGATGGGGGAAGTATCTCAACCCCTAAGCAACGACAAAGCGCGAATGACCTCCACAGGTATACTTCTTTGACCTCTACAAACCAAAAATGCTCTTACTCAGAGTTTATGCAGAGAACTCCCATGAGCTTTTGTAGAACTATAGTAGACACCAAGAGCTTTACAACAAAACAAATTTCACTTCAAATGGATGCTTACACAAAGAGAAACAATGTCTACAACATGAGCTAGTTGAATGCTCACAACTGCTAGTCAAGCAGAGACCTCACTTCACTCCAGCAAGGGTTTCTCAAAGATTATACAGAGAATGAATCTGAAGCTTGGGTCAACTTTAGAGCACTTTAATAGCTACCCAATGACACCAAAATCATAGGAAATGGATAGCTAGAGAAGGAGAACTAGCTCTTACAACAGAGAGCAAAATATTTCCAACAGAGCCTACACACCAAGAGAGATATCAATCACACAACTTCACTATTATGAATGTTGCTCCCAGACTACTTAGAGAATGCTCCAGAGACTTTGTGAGAATAAACTAGACTCTAATATCTATTCAATGAGACAATAATTACATCAAATGGATACAATATGAGAGAGAACCAATGCTAACAACTCACGGGTAGAGAGTTGCAACACTGCCTGCGCACACACATAGATATGCCTACTAAAAGAAAACAAACAAACAAGCAAGGGGCTTGCTTATCACAAGTCCAGCACTTAGTGCTCACTATACATGAGCTAAAACTCCAAGAAGATGACCCAAAAGAAGTCGGGATAGATGCTCGTTTTATAGTGAGAAGTGTACCCCTAAAATCTAGGAACTACCTTTCCAAATCAGCCTCTTAACTTGGAGGACTTTGTTGAGATGACTTGGGGAGTGGTTGAGTGACTTTTCTTGATGGAATCTCGTGGATTTTGGCTTCCTTTGATTGCTCCACATGTCCATAAAAGATTCCCCACGAATTTGTAGCTTGAAGCTTGACTTTTAACACTCCCCCTCAAGCGTCAATTCGTCGTCCTCATCCAAGCTCCTTCATGTTGATGCATTGCTTGAATTTTAAAATCTTCATCCCATCCAAAGCCTTTGTAAACATGTCGGCAACTTGGTCCTTGGTACCAATATGATGTACTGAAACTTCCTTGATATCACCTTTTCCCTTATGAAGTGATAGTGCACTTCAATATGCTTGGTTCTAACATGATAGACAGGATTCGATGCTAGATGAATGCTACTCATGTTGTCACAAAAAATTGGATATGTGTGAACCTGCAAAATAAGCTCCATAAATAACTTCTTAATCCACATTACCTCACATGTGACTTGTGCCAAAGCTCTATACTCAGCCTCGATGGAAGATAATGCCACCGTCGGTTGCTTCTTTGAAATCCATGAGATAATCTTGCTACCTAGCATGACTAGGTAACCACTTGTACTTCTTCTATCTTCCTTCGAACCGGCCCAATCAGCATCTAAATAAGCTTTGACCTGCATATCATCATCAAATGAATAGAACAATCCTTCATTTATAGTGGCCTTGAGATATCGTAACATTCTTCTTGCAGCTTGTCAGTGTGTAGTCCATGGACTATGCATAAATTGTGATAACACTCCAACTCCATATTCTATGTCGGGCCTAGTTATTGTGGCATAATTGAAAGAGTCTACAATAGATCAATACAAAGTTACATCCTCTAATGGTTCTCCATCAATTGAGCTTAGCTTTACATTAACTTCCATGGGATTTGAAATAGGCTTGCAATGAAGCATCCCAAACCTCTCAAGTAGGTCTAGAATATACTTCCTTTGTATGAGCATAATACCTTCTTCTTTATATACAACTTCAATGCCAAGAAAATACCTAAGATCTCCAAGATCAAAAATCCTAAACTCCTTTCCAAGCTTTGCCTTGATCTCCTCAATGCCCTTTGTATCATTACCTGTAATGATAAGATCATCTACATGCACACACATGTAGACTACAAGTTCTCCTCTTTGTTTGATGAAGAGAGATGGATCCGCCTTTCATTTATTGTAACCCCATTTGATCAAATAGTCCACCAATCTTTGTTTCCAAGCCCTTGGAGCTTACTTTAGGGCATAAAGTGCCTTCTTCAACCTACAAACATGATGTGGAAACTCTTTATGAACAAAACCTAGTGGTTGCTCCATGTATACCTCTTCTTCCAAGTCTCCAGTGAGAAAGGCATTCTTGATATCCAATTGGAAAAGCTTCCATCCTTTGCTAGCAGCCATTGCAATGAGTGTCCTAATGGTGCTCATCTTTGCCACGGGGCTGAATGTCTCTTCAAAGTCCACTCCATAGGATTGTGCAAAACCCTTGGCCACCAATCTTTCTTTGAACCTAGAAATAGATCCATCTGAATTCCTCTTTACTTTATACACCCACTTATTACCTATTACCTTCATGTTCTCCTTCTTGGGCACTAGAGTCCATGTTTAATTTTCCTCAAGTGCGTCGATCTCTTCTTGCATTGCCTCTTTCCATTTGGTGTACCTGCTTGCATCTTCATAGCAATCGGGCTCATGATCTTCTACTACTTTGTTCATATATGCATAATGTGTTGCCATGTATGAATCATAAGTAAACCTTTGAGTTGGATACTTAACTCTAGAAGACTTCCTTTCTTCACCTTTTGGAGGAATAAACCTCCTTTGCCTTGGGAACTTGATCTCTTTCTTTGACGTGGCTTCTTTCTCCATCATGTGTCCTTCATTGTCTTCAACTTCATTACCTTCTTCATCCAACTCCACCAATGTTGCTTTGCCTTTGTTGATTGATTGTGCTTCATAGCTTGATGAAGATCTCCCCCTCCATGGTGAGTTCATGCTTGAACTATCTTCATTGATGGAACACCTTGGGCCGCTTAGCTCTAGGTCGATTTGTTCTACATCATGTCCATGCTTTTCTTCTTCATAGTCCTGCATACAATGATACTTATTATACCAAGGGAGTAGCTCATCAAATGCTACATCCCTTGATATCCTCAAGTCCTTTGTGCTTGGGTTGAAGCACTTGTAACCTTTACGATCATTTGAATATCATAGAAACACACACTTTTTTGCCTTTGGTTGTAGCTTGTGCCTCAATTCACTTGGCACATGTACATAACAAGTACATCCAAATATCTTCAAGTGGGAAAGATCAGGTTTCTTACCATAATAGGCTTGATATGGTGTCAAGCCATGGATCCCTGAGTTAGGATCCCTATTCATAAGATACACGGCGGTATTTTCTGCATCACTCCAAAACATGTTAGGTACATTCATCTCATTAAGCATTGCTCTAACGATCTCGGCAATGTATCTATTCTTTCTCTCTGCTACTCCATTTTGTTGGGGTGTGTACCTGCATGTTACTTGCCTCTTGATGCCTTGATCCATTAAAAAATCAGAAAACTCATCGGATAAATATTCTCCCCCTCCATCATACCTTAGCTTCTTGATATATGTACCTCTTTCCTTCTCTACCATTGCCTTGAATGCTTTGAAACATGTAATCAGATCTGATTTGTTTTTTATTAAATAAACCCAAACCATCCTTGTGCAATCATCTATAAAAGTGACAAAGTACTTGTTACGTCCAATGTATTGCTCTTTGGTTGGCCCCCACACATCTGTATGTATCAACTCCAATGGATGTTGGCTTATGTAGCCACTCTTCTTGAATGGAAGTCTCGCTTGCTTCCCTAGTTGACAAGATTCACATAAATGCTTCATACCTTGTCCTTGGAAGTTGGGAAGACCTTCAACCAGCCTCTTGAATTGCATTTCCTTCATTCTTTGTATGTTGATGTGACCAATCCTCTTGTGCCACAAGTCCAACTCCGAAATCCTCTTGTTTCCATATGTGAAGTAGACATGTTGACTGGAATGAGAATTTACCTCCAAAGTGAAGAGTCTCCCTTGCTTCTTTCCTCTTGCTATGACCTTGTAACCTTGCTTAGGGTTCTCCACAAAGCATCCACCTTTGTTGAACCTTACTTGATAGCCTCTTTCAACCATTGGCCCAACGGACACCAAGTTCTTTGTGATGGTAGGTACATGCAAGACATCCTTGAGACATCTTCCTTCCTCTTTGTCATCCAAAGCTACATCTCCAACATGGGAGATCTCATGGGCTGTATCATCACCTGTTTCTACATGTCCTTTACCTTTGGGAACATGTAGATTAGTAAACCAAGAAGAATTGCAACTCATATGGTTGCTACATCCACTATCAATATACCAAGTGTTATCTACTTTGCTTGAATTCCCATTCATGTGCATCATCAAGAGATTGTCATTTTCAAAACTTGTAGAAGCATAATTACCTTGGCCTTTGTATGAAGAACCTTGATTATAGCTCCTTTGGTTTCCTCCTTGGTAGCAATCTCTAGCATAGTGGCCAAACTTGCCACATATGTAACATCCTTCGCCATCTTGATTCCTGTTTTGTTGATGGCGTCCTCCTCTTCCTCTTGTTCTTCCTCTCCCTCTTTGTGATGAGGTGCTTTGGTCATGTCCTTGATGGCTTGAGTGGCCTTGCCTTCCTCCCAACCTTCCTTTGCCCCTTCCTTGTCCTCGTCTTCATTTGCCCCTTTGATTACCTGCATAGAAAAGTTGTGCATCCTTGCTTTTAGTTGAACTTCCACCTATGTTTATTTCTTCGGTGACCATGAGAGTAACCAATTGCTCAAAAGCGGGAAGATTATCCCTTACATAAACTGAAGTGGTAAAGGGTTTCCACTTCTCATCATCTCTCAAACCATTGAGAGTATAAGCCACAAGATCATCATCATCTACGTGGCTTCCAATGGATCCCAATGCATCTGATAACTCCTTGACCTTAAGTATGTAGTCATTTATGCTACTCCGTGAGCTCTTCCTAAGGTTGTTGAGCTCATTCTTGAGTTGGATCTTCCTTGCTTTGGTGCTTTTTGAATAAAGCCTTTCAAGTGTCTCCCATACCTTCATGCTTGAATCCAAGTCTTGGATATGGCCGAACATGTTATTGCTAATGTGTTGGGAAAGAATAAAGATAAGCCTCTTGTCTCTTTCAATCCATTCCCTAAAGGCCCTTCTCTGTTCATTGGTTGGATTCTCATCCAACCTAGGTCTTGGTTCACTTCCACTAATCAACCCCCAAAGGCGCTTACCCATAAGGTAGTTGGAGACCCTAAACCTCCATGGTTGATAGTTCCCCTTGTCTAGCATTCCAATTTGAGTGTTTAGGTCTCCCATATCTAGTCTCTGATACTTGACCTAGCGCTTGGCTAATGCTCGAATGTGTGTAAAATGAAAATGAGGCTCTGAGGTTACCTCAATCCAAAGCTTTCCTTAGATGGACACCTTGTGCTCTTGAAACTTTGAGTAGAATAGCTCCCCCTTGATGTGAGCTACCTCCAAGAAGCTTTTGATGATGCAAATCTTCAACCACCAACTCCAAGAGGTCTTCTTGCTTGTATGTGATACCTCCAAGATGCCCAAATGCTCTGATACTACTGATGGGGGAAGTATCTCAACCCCTAAGCAACGACGAAGCGTGAATGACCTCCACAGGTATACTTCTTTGACCTCTGCAAACCCAAAATGCTCTTACGCAGAGCTTATGCAGAGAACTCTAGTGAGAATTTGTAGAACTATAGTAGACACCAAGAGCTTTCCAACAAAACAAATTTCACTTCCAATGGAGGCTTACACAAAGAGAAACAATCTCTACAACATGAGCTAGTTGAATGCTCACAACTGCTAGTCAAGCTGATACCTCACTTCACTCCAGCAAGCTTTTCTCAGAGATTATATAGAGAGTGAATCTCAAACTTGATTCAAACTTGATTCAACTTTAGATCACTTTAATAGCTACCCAATGACACCAAAATAATAGCAAATAGACAAACAGAGAAGGAGAACCAGCCCTTACAATAGAGAGCAAAATATTTCCAACAGAGCCTACACACCAAGAGAGATATCAATCACA
>CM035430.1:74622697-74625197 GCA_020310875.1 Ceratopteris richardii | reverse complement strand
TATATGTATATGTATATGTATATGTATATGTATATGTATATGTATATGTATATGTATATGTATATGTATATGTATATGTATATGTATATGTATATGTATATGTATATGTATATGTATATGTATATGTATATTGTTAAAAGTCAAGCTTCAAGCTACAAATTCATGGGCAATCTTTTATGGATATGTGGCAATCAAAGGAAGCCAAAAGCCACGAGATTCCATCAAGAAAGTCACTCAACCACTCCCCATATTCATCTCAATTAAATCCTCCAAGTTAGGAGGCTGATTTGGAAAGGTAGTTCCTAGATTTTAGGGGCACACTTCTCACTATAAAAGGAGCATGTATCCCGACTTCTTTTGGGCCATCTTCTTGGAGTTTTAGCTCATGTAAAGTGAGCACTAAGTGTTGGAGTTGTGATAAGCAAGCCCCTTGCTTAAGCTAGCCCCTTGCTTGCTTGTTTGTTTTCTTTTAGTAGGCATATCTATGTGTGTGCGCAAGCAGTGTTGCAACTCTCTACCCGTGAGTTGTTAGCATTAGTTCTCCCTCATATTTTATCCATTTGATGTAGTTCTTGTCTCATTGGATAGCTATTAGAGTCTATTTTATGCTCACAAATGCTGTGGAGCATTCTCTTAGTAATCTGGGAGCAACATTCATTTTAGTGACGTTGTGTGATTGATATCTCTCTTGGTTTGTAGGCTCTATATGAAATATTGTGCTCTCTGTTGTAAGGGCTCGTTCTCCTTATTTATGTATCCATTTGCTATGATTTTGGTGTCATTGGGTAGCTATTAGAGTTCTCTAAAGTTTACTTACGTTTGAGATTCATTCTCTATATAATCTCTGAGAAAAGCTTGCTGGAGTGAAGTGAGGTCTCTACTTGAATAGCAGTTGTGAGCATTCAACTAGCTCATGTTGTAGGCATTATTTCTCTTTGTGTAAGCATCCATTTGAAGTAAAATTTGATTTTTTGGAATGCCCTTGGTGTCTTCTACAGGTCTACAGAAGCTCACTGGAGTTGTCTTCATAAGCTTTGACTAAGAGCATTTTTGGTGTGCAGAGGTCAAACAAGGATACCTATGGAGGTCTTTCGCGCTTCGTCGTTGCTTAGGGGTTAAGATACTTCGCTCATCAGTGGTATCAGAGCATTTGGGCATCTTGGAGGTATCACATACAAGCAAGAAGACCTCTTGGAGTTGGTGGTTGAAGATTTGCATCAACAAAAGCTTCTTGGAGGTAGCTCACATAAAGGGGGAGCTATTCTACTCAAAGGTTCAAGAGCACAAGGTGTCCATCTAAGGAAAGCTTTGGATTGAGGTAACCTCAGAGCCTCATTTTCATTTTACACACATTGGAGCATTAGCCAAGGGCTAGGTCAAGTATCAAAGACTAGATATGGGAGACTTCAACACTCAAATTGAAAAGCTAGACAAAGGGAACTATCAACCATGGAGATTTAGGGTCTCCAACTATCTTATGGGCAAGGGCCTTTGGGGTTTGATTAGTGGAAGTGAACTAAGACCTAGGTTGGATGAGAATCCAACCAATGACCAGAGAAGGGCCTTTAGGGAATGGAATGAAAGAGACAAGAGGGTTATCTTTATTCTTTCCCAACACATTAGCAATAGCATGATCGGCCATATCCAAGACTTGGATTCAAGCATGAAGGTATGGGAGACACTTGAAAGGCTTTATTCAACAAGCACCAAAGCAAGAAAGATCCAACTCAAGAATGAGCTCAACAACCTTAGGAAGAGCTCAGGGAGTAGCATAAATGACTACATACTTAAGGTCAAGGAGTTATCAGATGCATTGGGATCCATTGGAAGCCACGTAGACGATGACGATCTTGTGGCTTATACTCTCAATGGTTTGAGAGATGATGAGAATGTTGGGAGTGATGGTTGGATGCACTCAAGAAATGAGTTGGTGCTGCTATACCTGCTTCACACCAGCCCTCCTTTGATCCCAGAAATGCTTAGTACACACATTGAGCTTTCAAATGATACCCAGAAAGCATATATGTGCTTTGCAAATGATTTGTGTAATGACCAAACCAAAACAGACAACTTTGCACTTCACAAATTCTAGAAAACTTGTTATTTCTGTAATGATACCTGCTCAGTGTTATGCTCAGTGTGACCAGCACACTTGCAATTGAAACAATTCCTTTTGGGATTATTAAAGTACCTTAATAAGCTACCATTTGCAAGTGGAATGAGAAGAAATAATAAACCACATCCAGAGAAATTGATTTAGCAAAATTATGATTACCCCCGACTTTTTAGGAGAGTTGGAGAGATAGACCAGATGTGACTTCGAAGCAGATTTCTCAAGAATGACTGAATGAAATCTTCTGAAATTTTGTATGCTTGTAGAAGACCTTGAGCTGGTTCCAACGAGCTATTAAACTCTTGATTTGGTTCAGTGAGCACTGAGAAATGCTCCTTGGAAGTTGACAGACTTGAAGTAGAAAACACAGAGAACTAGATATGATGA
>CM035430.1:74615197-74620197 GCA_020310875.1 Ceratopteris richardii | reverse complement strand
TATGTATATGTATATGTATATGTATATGTATATGTATATGTATATGTATATGTATATGTATATGTATATGTATACGTATATGTATATGTATACGTATATGTATATGTATATGTATGTGTATATGTATATGTATATGTATATGCATACGTATATGTGTACGTATATGTATATCCATATGTATACGTATACATATACGTGTTAAAAGTCAAGCTTCAAGCTACAAATTTGTGGGGAATCTTTTATGGACATGTGGAGCAATCAAAGGAAGCCAAAAGCCACGAGATTCCATCAAGAAAGTCACTCAACCACTCCCCAAGTCATCTCAACTAATTCCTCCAAGTTAGGAGGCTGATTTGGAAAGGTAGTTCCTAGATTTTAGGGGCACACTTCTCACTATAAAAGGAGCATGTATCCCGACTTCTTTTGGGCCATCTTCTTGGAGTTTTAGCTCATGTAAAGTGAGCACTAAGTGCTGGAGTTGTGATAAGCAAGCCCCTTGCTTGCTTGTTTGTTTTCTTTTAGTAGGCATATCTATGTGTGTGCGCAGGCAGTGTTGCAACTCTCTACCCTTGAGTTGTTAGCATTGGTTCTCCCTCATATTGTATCCATTTGATGTAATTCTTATCTAATTGGATAGCTATTAGAGTCTATTTTATGCTCACAAATTCTCTGAATCATTCTCTGAGTAATCTGGGAGAAACATTCATTTTAGTGAAGTTGTGTGATTGATATCTCTCTTAGTGTGTAGGCTCTGTTTGAAATATTTTGCTCTCTGTTGTAAGGGCTGGTTCTCCTTCTCTATGTATCCATTTGCTATGATTTTGGTGTCATTGGGTAGCTATTAGAGTCCTCTAAAGTTGACCAAAGTTTGATTTTCATTCTCTGTATAATCTCTGAGAAAAGTTTGCTGGAGTGACGTGAGGTATCTGCTTGATTGGCAGTTGTGAGCATTCAACTAGCTCATGTTGTAGACATTGTTTCTCCTTTTGTAGGCATCCATTTGAAGTGAAATTTGGTTTGTTGGAAAGCTCTTGGTGTCTACTACAGGTCTACAAAAGCTCACTGGAGTTCTTTGCATATGCTCTGAGTAAGAGCATTTTTGGTGTGAAGAGGTCAAAGAAGGATACCTGTGGAGGTCATTCACGCTTCGTCGTTGCTTAGGGGTTGAGATACTTCCCCCATCAGTGGTATCAGAGCATTTGGGCATCTTGGAGGCATCACATACAAGCACGAAGACCTCTTGGAGTTGGTGGTTGAAGATTTGCATCAACAAAAGCTTCTTGGAGGTAGCTCACATCAAGGGGGAGCTATTCTACTCAAAGTTTCAAAGAGCACAAGGTGTCCATCTAAGGAAAGCTTTGGATTGAGGTAACCTCAGAGCCTCATTTTCATTTTACACACATTGCAGCATTATCCAAGGGCTAGGTCAAGTATCAAAGACTAGATATGGGAGACTTCAACACTCAAATTGAAAAGCTAGACAAAGGGAACTATCAACCATGGAGATTTAGGGTCTCCAACTATCTTATGGGCAAGGGCGTTTGGGGGTTGATTAGTGGAAGTGAACCAAGACCTAGGTTGGATGAGAATCCAAACAATGATCAGAGAAGGGCCTTTAGGGAATGGAATGAAAGAGACAAGAGGGTTATCTTTATCCTTTCCCAACACATTAGCAATAGCATGATCGGCCATATCCAAGACTTGGATTCAAGCATGAAGCTATGGGAGACACTTGAAAGGCTTTATTCAACAAGCACCAAAGCAAGGAAGATCCAACTCAAGAATGAGCTCAACAACCTTAGGAAGAGCTCAGGGAGTAGCATAAATGACTACATACTTAAGGTCAAGGGGTTATCAGATGCATTGGGATCCATTGGAAGCCACGTAGACGATGACGATCTTGTGGCTTATACTCTCAATGGTTTGAGAGATGATGAGAAGTGGAAACCCTTTACCACTTCAGTATATGTAAGGGATAATCTTCCCGATTTTGAGCAATTGGTTGCTCTCATGGTCACCGAAGAAATGAACATAGGTTGAAGTTCAACTAAAAGCAAGGATGCACAAGTTTTCTATGCAGGTAATCAAAGGGGCAAAGGAAGACGAGGACAAGGAAGGGGCAAAGGAAGGTTTGGAGGAAGGCAAGGCCACTCAAGCAATCAAGGACATGACCAAGGCACCTCATCACAAAGAGGGAGTGGAAGAACAAGAGGAAGAGGAGGACGACATCAACAAAACGGGAATTAAGATGGTGAAGGATGTTACATATGTGGCAAGTTTGGCCACTATGCTAGAGATTGCTACCAAGGAGGAAACCAAAGGAGCTATAATCAAGGTTCTTCATACAAAGGCCAAGGTAATTATGCTTCTACAAGTTCAGAAAATGACAATCTCTTGATGATGCACATGAATGGGAATTCAAGCAAAGTAGATAACACTTGGTATATTGATAGTGGATGTAGCAACCATATGAGTTGCAATGCTTCTTGGTTTACTAATCTACATGTTCCCAAAGGTAAAGGACATGTAGAAACAGGTGATGATACAGCCCATGAGATCTCCCATGTTGGAGATGTAGCTTTGGATGACAAGGAGGAAGGAAGATGTCTCAAGGATGTCTTGCATGTACCTACTATCACAAAGAACTTGGTGTCCGTTGGGCAAATGGTTGAAAGAGGCTATATCAAGTAAAGTTCAACAAAGGTGGATGCTTTGTGGAGAACCCTAAGCAAGGTTACAAGGTCATAGCAAGAGGAACGAAGCAAGGGAGACTCTTCACTTTGGAGGTAAATTCTCATTCCACTCAACATGTCTACTTCACATATGGAAACAAGAGGATTTCGGAGTTGGACTTGTGGCACAAGAGGATAGGTCACATCAACATACAAAGAATGAAGGAAATGCAATTCAAGAGGCTGGTTGAAGGTCTTCCCAACTTCCAAGGTCAAGGTATGAAGCATTTATGTGAATCTTGTCAACTAGGGAAGCAAGCGAGACTTCCATTCAAGAAGAGTGGCTACATAAGCCCACATCCATTGGAGTTGATACATACAGATGTGTGGGGGCCAACCAAAGAGCAATCCATTGGAGGTAACAAGTACTTTGTCACTTTTATATATGATTGCACAAGGATGGTTTGGGTTTATTTCATCAAAAACAAATCAGATGTGTTTACATGTTTCAAAGCATTCAAGGCAATGGTAGAGAAGGAAACAGGTACATATATCAAGAAGCTAAGGTCCGATGGAGGGGGAGAATATTTCTCCAATGAGTTTTCTGATTTTTTAATGGATCAAGGCATCAAGAGGCAAGTAACATGCAGGTACACCCCCCAACAAAATGGAGTAGCAGAGAGAAAAAATAGATACATTGCCGAGATCGCTAGAGCAATGTTTAATGAGATGAATGTACCTAACATGTTTTGGAGTGATGCAGCAAATACCGCCGTGTATCTTATGAATAGGGCTCCTACCTCAGGGATCCATGGCTTGACACCATATCAAGCCTATTATGGTAAGAAACCTGATCTTTCCCACTTGAAGATATTTGGATGTACTTGTTATGTACATGTGCCAAGTGAATTGAGGCACAAGCTACAACCAAAGGCAGAAAAGTGTGTGTTTCTAGGATATTCAAATGATCATAAAGGTTACAGGTGCTTCAACCCAAACACAAAGGACTTGAGGATATCAAGGGATGTAGCATTTGATGAGCTACTCCCTTGGTATAAGAAGTATGATTGTATGCAGGACTATGAAGAAGAAAAGCATGGACATGATGAAGAACAAATCGACCTAGAGCTAAGCGGCCCAAGGTGTTCCATCAATGAAGATAGTTCAAGCATGAACTCACCATGGAGGGGGAGATCTTCATCAAGCTATGAAGCACAATCAATCAACAAAGGCAAAGCAACATTGGTGGAGTTGGATGAAGAAGGTAATGAAGTTGAAGATGATGAAGGACGCATGATGGAGAAAGAAGCCATGTCAAAGAAAGAGATCAAGTTCCCAAGGCAAAGGAGGTTTATTCCTCCAAAAGGCGAAGAAAGGAAGTCTTCTAGAGTTAAGTATCCAACTCAAAGGTTTACTTATGATTCATACATGGCAACTCATTATGCATATATGAACAAAGTAGTAGAAGATCATGAGCCCGATTGCTATGAAGATGCAAGCAGGTACACCGAATGGAAAGAGGCAATGCAAGAAGAGATCGACGCACTTGAGGAGAATCAAACATGGACTCTAGTGCCCAAGAAGGATAACATGAAGGTAATAGGTAATAAGTGGGTGTATAAAGTAAAGAGGAATTCAGATGGATCTATTTCTAGGTTCAAAGCAAGATTGGTGGCCAAGGGTTTTGCACAAACATATGGAGTGGACTTTGAAGAGACATTCAGCCCCGTGGCAAACATGAGCACCATTAGGACACTCATTGCAATGGCTGCTAGCATAGGATGGAAGCTTTTCCAATTGGATATCAAGAATGCCTTTCTCAATGGAGACTTGGAAGAAGAGGTATACATGGAGCAACCACTAGGTTTTGTTCATAAAGAGTTTCCACATCATGTTTGTAGGTTGAAGAAGGCACTTTATGGCCTAAAGCAAGCTCCAAGGGCTTGGAACCAAAGATTGGTGGACTATTTGATCAAATGTGGTTACAATCAATGCAAGGCGGATCCATCTCTCTTCATCAAACAAAGAGGAGAACTTGTAGTCTACATGTGCGTGTATGTAGATGATCTTATCATTACAGGTAATGATACAAAGGGCATTGAGGAGATCAAGGCAAAGCTTGGAAACGAGTTTAGGATCTCTGATCTTGGAGATCTTAGGTACTTTCTTGGCATTGAAGTTGTATACAAAGAAGAAGGTATTATGCTCATACAAAGGAAGTATATTCTAGACCTACTTGAGAGGTTTGGGATGCTACATTGCAAGCCTATTTCAAATCCCATGGAAGTTAATGTAAAGCTAAGCTCCATTGATGGAGACCCATTAGAG
>CM035430.1:74575197-74600197 GCA_020310875.1 Ceratopteris richardii | reverse complement strand
AGGCTTTCCCCATTTGTCCCAAATTTCTTTGGTAGCAATACCTACTCTTGCTCCTGTGTCTAGTATGGCTTTGGTCATATAGCCATTGTAAGTGACAGGTAGACACGTGTTACCTTCATCTCCTTCACTAAATTCTCCAACCTCATTCAATGGAATTTTTACCTTAGGTGGGTTTTCATTTCCCTTGCTTTCCTTTTCGTTCTTCTCCTGCTCTAAATCCATTTGTCCTGCTAATTGTTTCCATAATTGCGGTTTAACACGAAGTAGTTCTTCCACAGTCAGTTGGCATTGTACTTTTGTCTTTTTAAGTTCTGTTAAGTTGTGTGAATTCTTATCTGAGTTTCCCTTTCCTTTTCCTCGTACTGTGGGCGCTCGGAAGATCATGGATTCTTTTTCATACTCTCCCATGTAATTTGGTAAGGTCAAAATGCTATGAGCTTCTTCCCTATTTTGGTCTAGTCTCGATACTTCCTCATATACTTCTTCCATGTTGGGACTTGGCTCATAAACTTCCACATCTAATTCCTCAAAAGGAGGTTTAGCCACTCCATTCTGCTTCCATTGTTCTTCTTGGATTCTCTTCCATAATTCTTTTGGCCAGTCAACCTCTAAATCCGGCACTGTTGACATAGGTTCATCCGGTGTTTTCACTAGCTCACATTTATCATGCTTCTCTTTCGGTTCCTTGTCCCTGGCTTTAACACAATCCTTGTATTGATCCTCCGCTATCCTTGTCTCGGGGAGGGCGGGATAGTCTTTTCTAGGGTTGCTTGTGCTACCTCTATGAGTTTTCTACATATCACAAGCCTCTCCTTTTCTAACTCTCCTAGTGGGTAAAGCTTTTCATGTTGCTCCACATTCAGTCTAGTCTTAATTGTAGCTTGGTATGCTTTCAACCACATGTCCAAATCATCCGGTTTTGGGTCGGCTAGAATTGATCTTGGCTTTTTTGACTCTCAGATAAGCGGTGGAATGGAAATTTCTTCCCAAATGCCTGGTTCCTTTGGCTTCTTATTACTCCGTGTATGCTTCTTATTTTCCTGATTTTTGTTTCTCATCCATTTTTCCTTGAGATTTTCTCTCCTTTCCTTCCACTTTTGGCTTTTCTTTGTTTGAGTACTCTCACGTGGGTCTTCTGAATCTTCCACTATTTTAATTTTGGGGTTTAAGGTTTTACTATTTTCACGTTCTAGATCCGGTTTTTTTCCTTCTCGTCCCTTCATTTGTGCTCGTGTAATAGACTTTAATGGCATAGTGTATTCCTTGTCACTTCGTGGTGCTTCTATCACCTCGATCACATTAATAGGTGCAGTATCTTGAGCCTTGTTGGGATTTTTTGGGCAATCTTGGAAGATGTTCCTTTCCACAATCACTGCAATACCCTTCCCAAGTCCTAAGGGGAGGTGGGTTGTACGGCTGAGTGCATTCTCTGATAAAGTGGTCTCCTCCGCATCTATAACACGGTCCTCTCGGCAGAGGTGGTCTGATGGGTGGTCTTACAGGTGCCTGTGCTTCAGGTGCAGTGTACATTAATGTCGCCACTTCTGGTCCATAGGTATTGTCATATCCTTCGTATCCATAGTGTTGCAGATCATACACTTGCTCGTACTCCATTATACTAGCATCATAGGAATAGTACTCCCCTTGGGATTGCTCATATCCTGGGTTAGTTGACTCTACACTAGCTATTGGTGTTGTTGGCACTATGGCTCTTTCTAAGTTTTCCTTCGGTTGGGTATACTTGACAGGTACCACATGTTGGGGATGTGACAGTTGTGGTCCTAGCACTGGCTGGGGTTGTGTATATTGTACTTGCTCGTATGGCCGAGGTGCTCTTGGTGGTGTTGGGTAGGGATTGTACCTGGGTATCTCTTTGCTTGGCTCTCTAGGTGGATATCCATATGGCCGATACTGAGGTGGTTGTAGAGGCCGTGTCTGCCTATTGAATGGGCAATTTTCCGTGGTGTGATTGGTGTATTTTTGTTCTATGTGGCAATACAAGGCGGTTCCTTGATGGGGCTGCCTATTGTAAGGGTACGCTTGGGGTACGCATGTTCCTCCTCGCACACACATGTGAGTGGGGTGATCACCTCCACATGAGCTACATCGTCGTAACATAGGTATTCTCACAGATAGATGCTGGTAGTTCCTTTGTCTGAGAACTCCTAACTTCTTCGCTACCAGATCTGCTAGCTCTTCCACATTGCTTGAGTTGGAGGTTACTGTGCTTCGAGTGTCTTCTGATTTAGTAGGACTAGTCGCACTCTTGAGATCATCTGCTAGGTTGTCCTCAAGGTCAATACACTCTTGGAGACATTCACTCAATGTCTATAGTCTCTTCACATAGACTAATGTTCTTAGAGTTCCATTTGTTAATCCGTCCAAAAATAATGATATCATTTTTTGCTGTGTGGGTCTTTCTGCCGTTGGGCATCTGTCAACATACTGATTGAATCTTCGTGCAGCTATTTTGATAGTTTCATTGGGGTTTTGTTTAAAGCTATGGATTAAAGATGAAGAGTTTTGTTTAATCCCTCGTTTAGTGAATTCCCCTATGAATTCTTGAAAGAATTTTTCAATATCTCCAAATTGATTGGGATCTAATGGTTGGAACCACGTCAGAGTTGTTCCTATAAGGGTGAGCCCAAAGGACTCATACTACACAAAGAAGTCATCCACTTGCTCAGCTCTTAGAACTTGTTTAAATTCAGCTCTGTGTTCGTAAGGCTCTCCCAATCCATCATAATGATTTCTTACACATTTGGCTACCTGAATAGGTCTTAATCTTCTTAGGGGCTCGGGCTGTCTGGGCATTACTGGGAATGCGGGGATGGCTGGTCTAATTGGGGGTATTCCTGGTTGCACTCCTAGTGGTGGTCTTGGTCTTACTAGTGGTCGGTGTTAGTTGCCTAATCCAGGGTGTGTCAGATTGTGTGCTTGCATTCCAGGCATTGTAAATTGTACATGTGTTCTGTTTGGAACACTCCGATGGCTTGTTTGTCCCGACATAGTATGTTTCATCGCTTGCTGTGTCCCAAAAGGATTCTAAGAGGTAGTTTCCTGCTTTCGTTGGGGAAATACAGGCAAGCCCATATACTTCAATCGAGCTCTATCCAAGGCATCGACAGGCCAATACCTTCTTTGGTTCTTGTCTAGGTAGATTACTCTAGACTCGTCTTCTGGATCTTTTAACTCGTAAAATGTCATTGCGCTTTCTTCCCATCCTTGTGTAGGTAAGTCAATTTGTAGTAGTAAATCTACTCCATGGATTAAATAGACCTCCAATAAGTAGTCATCTTGAGGTATCAAATCCCCTCTCAAGACTCGTGTCACCACTGATTTGCCTCTGGGAGTAGTTACTAACTCTCCAGGGTCTGGTCTTCCTGAGTGTTCTTGTCCTTCCAATTCTCCTCTCTCATTGATCAATTTTGGGTGTTCTGTCACCACATAGATGTGACCCAACTTGTCCATATATACTCCTCCTTCATACTTGACAGCTTGTATGGGCACAATTGTGGAGTTGGTGGAGGTTACCATCCTAGCAACTGATCTATTTAATCCATCCAGGAAGATAGGAATCTCCTAGGCATTGGTAGACACATATTGCAAGGAGCTGTGGTACTCCCCTTCTACCGTAGACATGAAGTTTCTTCTGGGGACATGACCTTGCATGTCTTCTGAAGCGATGGGTATCTTTTCCTCCGAATCACTAGAGCTGTCGGAATAGGTAGAACGGTGACTGACCTGGGCGGTGCTTCCTACTGATGATATGACACTTCTCCGGCTACTTAGAACTCTTCCTGACCTCAAGTTCATTCACCCTCCTAGGGCTCTCTTGATCTCTAAAACTCTCCCTAAGCGGCTCCTCAAATGCCTCAATTTCACCCTTGAAATGCTCAAAGTGTTCTGGACGATGCCACTTTGGCGATACTGCACTAGGCGATACCAGGTTGTCGACGATACGATACCGCTTCAGGACACGATACGATACTAGACTTTGCCATGATATGATACCAAGTATGCTCATGATACGATACTTGGGAAATCCACGATACGATACCATGCGAAGAGACAATATGATACTACTATAGGGCACGATACGATACTGGAAATTCTGACGATACGATACCAGTGCAACTGGCGATATGATGCCGCGAAACTGCACGATACGATACCAAAATTAGCACGATACGATACTAGAACTCTCAGGACACAATACCACTTTTTGGACGATACGATACCACTTTTTGGACGATATGATACCAAACTTTTTCACGATACAATCCCAGAAGGGTTGCGATACGATCCTGGAAAGTGAGGTGATACGATACCGCTAGGTCAATGATACGATACCGTAACCGAGACGATACGATACCAAAGTGGACCGCGATACAATACCAGTTGGAAAATTGTGATCGCGATACTAGGTGATACGATACCAAAAAATGGTATCACGATACCATAGTTGGTAATCCGCGATACGATACTTCGACGAGTATCACGATACAAGAGAATTTTTGGTATCGCGATACCAAAAACTCAACCGATTGCGATACTGCAGCCAAATCACTTCCAAATTCCAAAATTTTTTCACCCCTTGGTTCTTCTCTCACCCCACTTCTCTCCTAGACTTTTGTTTCACAATTAGAACTCCTCAAATCACTCTGTCCCACCCCGTGATACCATCCGGGCCTTTAATCACGTGTGAGTGCAATTTTTCAAAGTTTTTGAAATTAATATTTGCATGTAGCTTACCTTGAGGTGGTTATGCTTAGGCCTTGAGCTCACTAGGTAAGTGTGGGGGCTCTGTTTGCACGATACCAAACTGGCGATATCGGTCGCTGCTCTCAGACGATACCACACTAGAAGCAAGTATCAAATGAACTTCTATTTTTGGTTTTATAGTTCTTGGTGATTGAAGCCTACACTACACTAATTTGGTAATTTTTTGGGAATTTTTCTTGATAATTCTAACTTACTCTTACCCCACTTCTCTCCCTAGCCTAACCCTGACTCTTTCTCCTATCTCTCTCTCTCCAAACCCTAAACCTAAAGACTCATTACGCACACCTCCGGGATGTGAAGTAACAAGTGCTGAAGCATCGGACTACTTGCCACTGAACGAATTCACTCCTACAAGTACGATTTCGGCACTCTAGAGCTATAACCATCATGAAGGCACCTTGGTCGAGTGTGTTCCTTGGCAACGGTGCCAAAAAACGTGTGTACCTAATTCACGAAGTCTTAGGGACTTGTGTCAAAGAGACTAAATCTCATTTGCCACACAAGTACGTATAGTGGTGGATTGACACATGCTTAATTATCAATCCGATGAACCGACCAAACCAAACATATGATGGCACGTGCGCATGTGATGGAAAGGGAAGTGGTTCAGCTATCATGCATGAGAAAAGACTAACCTACCTCTCTTACTCACTTAACTGTTGAAAGTGCTTGCCACGATACCACTTACAGTAGTTTTCACTAAATTGAGGATATCTCCTAGCTCCGAACTCCGAACATGGCCAATAGTGGGTTCATTTTGAAGCTCTCGATTAGACGCTTCTATTGTTGTGGTTTCACTCTTTTGACAACTATGCTTCAAGTTATGATAGAAATAGTGAATGGCAAGAAATGCACACACTCACTCCACAACTCATGCTCGCTCACACACACACTACAGCAGCTCAGCAGTGTTGGGGAGGGGTAGACAACAGTCTTACACACACATTCCAAGCTTCACCCACACAAAAAAGATCATAGAGAAGATGAAAATCTGCAGGAAAGAAGCAAATTCGAAATTCTCAAGCTCTCCTTGAAAATGGCAAAAAGTCTCTACAAAGAATCACCAAGTGACTTATATATATGTGCCCTAAAAACTGGTCCTTTCACACAAGTGACCGGCACTTTATTGACTAATCTCTATTCTCCTACTATTTTACAAGGAATATATTACAATGACTTTGGATTATGCATCTATAGGACTCCTCTAGTGCATTTACATAGCTTGAGGGAATTTCCTAAGACTTTGAAGAAGAAAAATATTCCCATTAATTTTGAAAAATTTGGGGCTCCTCTTTTGTGCCTCTTTGCTCTGCAACAATATGTATATGTATATGTATATGTATATGTATATGTATATGTATATGTATATGTATATGTATATGTATATGTATATGTATATGTATATGTATATGTATATGTATATGTATATGTATATGTATAGGTATATGTATATGTATATGTATATGTATATGTATATGTATATGTATAGGTATATGTATACGTATATGTATATGTATATGTATATGTATATGTATATGTATATGTATATGTATATGTATATGTATATGTATATGTATATGTATATGTATATGTATATGTATATGTATATGTATATGTATATGTATATGTATATGTATATGTATAGGTATATGTATACGTATATGTATACGTATACGTATACGTATATGTATATGTATACGTATACGTATACGTATACGTATATGTATATGTATATGTATATGTATATGTGTACGTATACGTATACATATATGTATATGTATATGTATACGTATATGTATATGTATACGTATATGTATATGTATATGTATATGTATATGTATACGTATATGTATACGTATATGTATATGTATATGTGTACGTATAAGTATACGTATATGTATATGTATATGTATATGTATATGTATATGTATATGTATATGTATATGTATATGTATATGTATATGTATATGTATATGTATATGTATATGTGTACGTATATGTATATGTACACGTATATCTATATGTATATGTGTATGTATAGGTATATGTATATGTATATGTATATGTATATGTATATGTGTATGTATATGTATATGTACATATGTATATGTATATGTATATGTATATGTATATGTATATGTATATATATATGTATATGTATACGTATATGTATATGTATACGTATATGTATATGTATACGTATATGTATATGTATACGTATATGTATATGTATACGTATATGTATATGTATACGTATATGTATATGTATATGTATATGTATACGTATACGTATATGTATACGTATACGTATATGTATACGTATACGTATATGTATACGTATACGTATATGTATACGTATATGTATACGTTACGTATACGTATATGTATACGTATACATATACGTATACGTATACGTATACGTATAGGTATACGTATACGTATACGTATACGTATACGTATACGTATACGTATACGTATACGTATACGTATACGTATACGTATACGTATACATATACGTATACGTATACGTATACGTATACGTATACGTATACGTATATGTATATGTATATGTATATGTATATGTATACGTATATGTATATGTATATGTGTTGAAAATCAAGTCTCAATTATGCAAAAAGGTTCAACCACGAGTTTTGCAAGTGGACCAATCAAAAAGGAGGACTGAAAGTCATGGAATAAAGTTAGAAGCTCCACCAAACTCAATCAAATCAGCCACCAAAACGTGCACCTACACTGATTGGTGGGTGGTTAGCTAGATTGTAGGAAAAGTAAAACTCTATATAAGCATCATCTCACCTTTGTTTCTTGAGTTGTATGTATTCCACAAGTTTCCCACTTAGTTTAGTGAAGTCATAAACTCCAGCAAGCGGCCTGCTTGCTTGCTTACCTCATTTTGGCATGATTTTGCTCCTCTCTATCTAGAGGTGTAGTTAGGCTTTTCTAAATCTAATTATACCAGATTGCAGAGCATTTTTTGCTCTCTCATTTACTCATTTTCATTGATTTCAAGCTTCATTTGGTCTCTCATATTGTTTCCTGAATTTTGCCAAAGTTGCAAGCTATTTGGCTGAGTGAGGTGTGAGAAATTGCCAACTTTGTGAAGGTATATCTCTACACATAGGCAGAGAGTGTTGCAAATAGGTAGCCTATTTTGAAGAGGGTGGTTCTCTGAGCTAGAATATCCATTTGGGATTATTTAAATCTTGTTGGGTAGCTCTTATAGTCTACTACAAGTCTACAGAATTATTTTAAGTCTCTATACTGGTGTAGAGAATAGTTTAGAACAGTGAGCATATATCACTACTTGTGGACCTAGTGGAGGGCAGCCATCTTCCATTTTTGCATTAGGGTGTTAGAATCATCCCCCATCAGTGGTATCAGAACCATTTTGGAGGCTTGGAGACATCAATGGCATCATATTGAAGACTTGAAGGGATCAAGATAACTCGTGGAAGCACAAGGAGGACTTATCAAAGCAAGACGACATCAAAAGGGGGCTACGTAGATCGAGATCTCAACTAGTTGAAGGTTAGCAAGGGAGAAGCTATCAAAAGGTAATATCCACACCTTCTAAAGCATACAAACACTTGAGGAGAAGCTAGAGGAGCATCTTAGAGCTCAGTATGGCTGAGTATAATGCACAAATAAAGAAGTTAGAGAAAGGCAATTATCACTACCTTATGGGCAAAGGATTGTGGGGATTACTGAGCGGAACGGAGCCAATGTCTCATGTACATGATCCACCACTTCGAGGGCAGGTCAAGGCACTTAAAGAAGGGATAGAAAGGGATAGGATATTCATATTCATTCTATCCCAACACATAGGCAATAGCATGATAGGGCATATACAAGACTTGGTCACATCCAAGAAGGTTCGGGAGACCTTGGAGAGATTGTACTCTTCATCAAACAAGGAAAGGAAGATTCAGCTCAAGAATGAGCTTAATAATCTTAGGAAATCACCAAGTACTAACATAAATGATTACATTTTGAAGGTTAAGGAGCTTGTAGATGCTTTAGGCTCAATTGGGAGCATAATCGAAGACGATGATCTTGTTGTGCACACTCTTAATGGCTTGAGAGAGGATGAAAGGTGGAAAGCATTCACCACATCAGTTTATGTGAGGGATTCCCTACCAGAATTTAATCAATTAGTCACATTGATGGTGATCAAGGAGATGAACCAAGGAGGTTCACAATCAAAAGGCAGCCAAGCCCAAGTTTTCTATGCAGGTAGAGGCAAAGGCAAAAGAGGTGGACAAAACTCCCAAGGCAGAGGGAGAGGAAGGTCAAGCTCAAGCTCAAGCAACCAAGAAGGCTCCAACCAAAGCTATGGATCAAGAGGAAGAGGAAGGAGTAGAGGAAGAGGAGGAATCATATGGAAGAGAATCATCCAATGGAGAATGCTACAATTGTGGAAAACCGGGCCATTATGGAAGAGATTGTTGGTCCAAAGGAGGAGGCAATCAAGGATACAAAAGGAACAAGGGTAATTATGCTAGTACTTCAACAAATTCAGAAAATGAGAACTTGCTTATGATGTATGGTTCAAGTGAAAGAGTCAATTCAGATTTTACATGGTACATTGATAATGGTTGTAGCAACCATATGATTTGCAATAAAGATGTTTTCTTTATTTTACATTCACCCATCACTCAAGG
Organism: Ceratopteris richardii; assembly: GCA_020310875.1. Taxonomy (NCBI): domain Eukaryota; kingdom Viridiplantae; phylum Streptophyta; class Polypodiopsida; order Polypodiales; family Pteridaceae; genus Ceratopteris; species Ceratopteris richardii. The sequence continues at coordinate 74,590,730 of CM035430.1, read as the reverse complement.
ACATGTAGAGACAGGGAAAGACACTAAGCACAAGATTACACATGTGGGAGATGTTGCATTGAATAGATCTCAAAGTTCCAAGGTTTTGAAGGATGTGTTGCATGTGCCAACCATCACAAAGAACTTGGTTTCGGTAGGTCAAATGGTTGAAAGAGGTTATGAGGTGAGGTTCAATGATCAAGGATGTTTTGTTGAAGACCCCATGCAAGACTACAAAGGAAAGAAGCAAGGAAGGCTCTTCACCATGGTGGTAAAGCCATCAACCCCTCACACTGTCTACTTGTCAATTGGAAATAAATAGATTGCAAAAATCGACTTATGGCATAAAAGAATTGGGCACATAAACTTACAAAGGATGAAGGACATCCAAAGAAAGGGCTTGATGAGTGGTCTACCTGATCTTACATCTCAGAATATGCAACATTTCTGCCATGCTTGTCAATTAGAAAAACAAAGCAGATTGTCATTCAAGAAGGGAGCACATGTGAGCAATGAAGTGTTGAATCTCATACACACAGATGTATGGGGACCTACAAGGGAGCCATACATTGGAGGTAATAGATATTTTGTCACATTTATAGATAATCATTCAAGGTTTGTTTGGATGTATTGCATGAAGTCAAAGTCAGAGGTGTTTTACCACTTCAAGAGGTTCAAAAACCTAGTGGAGAAGGAAATAGGGAAGTATATAAAGACTCTCAGATCGGATGGAGGGGGAGAGTATTCTTCAAATGAATTTTTAGATTTTCTACATGACCATGGCATAAAAAGGCAATTCACTTGCAGGTATACACCTCACCAAATGGGGTGGCCGAAAGGAAGAATAGATATATAGCAGAAGTGGCTAGATCTTTGTTAAATGAAATGAATGTTCCTAACTCTTATTGGGCTGATGCAACAAATACAACCATATAAATTATGAATAGGTGTCCAACCTTAGGAGTACATGGAGTTATACCTTATGAAGCTTGGTGTGGTCAGAAACCCAACCTTTCACATCTCAAAGTATTTGGTTGTGTGTGTTATGTTCACATACCTCAAGAATTGAGACACAAGTTAGACCCAAAGGCAAATAGATATTTCTTGGATATTCTTCAGAGCAAAAGGGTTTTAGATGTTATAACCCTTGCACCAAAGATATTAAGGTATCTAGGGATGTAATATTTGATGATTTTCATCCTTGGTATGGTAGCAAAGATGTGTTACAGGTTGACGATGCATATGAAGCCGAGAAGAAGTTCAAAGAGCAACAACAAAGCATGGAGGTAATGTTGGTGCAGTGCTTATTGCGGAATTCGCTTACACCACAGAAACTAAGCTAGAGTGATGTTAGAACACCTCTATAATCATCAGTAGCTTAGAAAATTTTTTGAAATTGAAAAACTTATAACTGTATCTAGTGAACACTGAAAATTCACTTTACAGAAAGCTTCACGTTTCCTTCAAGCAAAATTCCACCGGAACTTCACCTGACTGTCATTGGACTGTCACCGGAATCTTACCGGAATCTTACCGGAATGTCACCGGAATCAACTGCAATTCTGTTTGTAATTACTTCAAATGTGTATACATGAAGTAAGGAAATGATACATGAACTTCCTTCATTAAATGAACTCTATCTGAAGTTTAGGAAAAAACTTCACCAGTTCTGGATGCCTCTTTCCGGTCAGACTTTGTACTATATACAAGTCCCGTTTCACAAAAGTCTTTTAATCAGTTTATAGTAGAGACGTCTAGCTACAAGATAAGCTATCTCTCATACAAAACTTTACATTATAGTTCGAGATCTAACTCATAGAAGTACCGAAAAAAACATTTACTGAGAAAACTATAACTGTTAACTAACTTTTCACAGTAACATGAAATCTCTCAGATTTCTTCACATAGAAAGAATGTACTCAAACTTCCACATGAACATGTGTTTTCCATTAGAGAAGATGTGTACAAAAATAGCTTGGCCTCACTTTGCTCATAGCTATGAGAACTCTCCTATACTGAGTAGTTTCTCCTTACCATCTCTCTCAGATGAATACCCGACATTTCAGGTTCTGTTATTCATCTCTACATACACAATCTCTGGCGTCTTCTATATCTCTATATCTGCTATACGTGCGTGCTCATATGTGCACTCTCTCTCTCTCTCTATCTATCTATCTCAGCTCTCTTATATACAATTTGATCCGGTTTCAACAAACTCTAATTCTGGAAGTTTCTATGCTATATATTTACAATCGTGAATTTGTCCCTTCACTAAGGCTTTATTTTCTCCTGAATGCTTTGTTTCTGCTTTCCTTTGCCTTTATGTCATTATGCATAATTAGTGAGTGAATCCCCAACAGCTCCCCCTCAATCACTAATTTGCATCTTCTAGTCTTCATATATCTTTCTTTTCTTTTATCCCTGCCATTTCTTTTAATCTGCTTGTCTTTATTCCATCCAAGCTTTTTGTTAGAATATCTGCAATCTGATCTTTTGTAGGAGTGAATACCAATTCAATCTCCTTCTCCATTACCTTTTCCCTCAGGAAATGATATTGAATCTCTATGTGTTTTGTTCTTGCATGAAATACTGGATTTGCTGCAAGATATAACAAGCTCATATTATCTCCATGTATGATAGGTATACCTTGATCAATACCCATGCTTTTGAACAAGATCTGCATCCATATCACCTCTTTAGCTGCTTCCACAAGTCCTTTGTATTCAGCTTATGTTGACGATAAAGCTACTATGTGTTGCTTCTTTGAACACCAGCTTACAAGCTTATCTCCTAGGTATATCATATACCCATGTGTTGACCTTTTGTCATCTTGACTTCCTGCCCAGTCTGAGTCACTGTATGCTCTCAGTTTTATATCTAATGTATAAGGATAATATAATCCTTCCTTTATAGTTCTTTTAATATACCTAAGAACTCTTTGTCCTGCAATCCAATGTTGATCCTTCGGACAATGCATAAACTGTGATAAAACTCCTACTGCATAACTGAGATCCGGTCTTGTTAGCGTGGCATAAATTAAACTTCCCACTAACGACTGATACTTCCTCATATCTTTAAACTCTGCACCACTATATCTACTGAGTTTATGATTTACTTCAAGCGGTGTTGAAGCTTCTCTGCAATTCTCCATGTTAAACTTCTTCAATAAGCTTGGGAGATATCTTTCTTGTGAAACATATATACCATGAGCTGTATATGTAACTTCCATTCCAAGAAAATATGATAACTTTCCTAGATCACTGATCTTGAACTCTTTTTCAAGCAGTCTCTTTACCTCTTTGATTCCTTTATCTGAGGTTCTTGTGATTATTATGTCATCTGCATAAATACAAATGTAGATCATACCTTCATCTGTTTTCTTGATCAGTAGACTTGCATCTGCCTTTGAGCTTTGGTATCCAAGGTCATTGAGATACTTCACAATTTTGTAATTCCAAGCTCTTGGAGCTTGCTTCAATCCATAGAGAGCTCTTTTTAGTCTGCAAACATGTTCTGGGTAATTGGAACTTACGAACCCTTCAGGTTGTTCCATGTAAACCTCATCTGATATATATCCATTTAAAAATGCATTCTTTATATCCAGCTGACTTAACTTCCATCCTTTTGATGTTGCTATAGCAATCAATGTCCTTATGGTTGACATCTTTGCCACCGAACTAAACGTCTCATCATAATCTATGCCATATGTCTGAGCATAGCCTTTGACTACCAGTCTAGCTTTGTATCTTGCTATCCTTCCATCTGCAAGCTTCTTGACTTTGTAAACCCATTTGTTTCCAATCACTTTCTTACCATTTGGTTTTGGAACAAGTTCCCAAGTCTTGTTCTCTTCAAGAGCATTGAACTCTTCTTTCATCGCTTCTTCCCAATTTTTCTTACCTTTTGCTTCACTGTAATTTAGAGGTTCTTCATCCTCCTTTACTAAGTAAGCATAGTTTTTCTGAGTCAAATAAGAAGTATCATAGGAATACCTTGTCGGTTGTTTCCTTACTCTGTTTGACCTTCTTGGTTCAAACTCTTCATGTGTATCTGAATACACATCTTCATCAAATCTTGGTCCATCTTCATTTCTCATACCTGATTCAATCCTAGACGTACTTGCCTGCATATAATCTTCATCTCCATTCACCTGCATATGTGATTTACCTTTTTCATTCCTTCTTATCTCTTCTTCAAGTGTTTTAGCACTATGCTCTTTATCTGTATACCAGCTCTTTCCTTCATCAAATGTCACATCTCTGGAAACAATAAACTGTTTGGTTAGAGGACTCCATAACCTATAACTCATCTGCTTTTCATCATATCCGATGAACACATATTTTTCAGCTTTTGGTTCAAGCTTATGTCTCAACTGTGATGGTACATAAGCATAAGCAACTGATCCAAACACTTTACAATGATCAAGTGTTGGTTTCTTGCCCCACCAAGCTTCATAAGGGTTCATCCCATTTAACGTTGTACATGGTAATCTATTTACCAGGTATGTAGCTGTATTTACAGCCTCAGCCCAAAGATAGCTTGGACAATTCTTCTCCTTTAGCATTGCTCTTGCAAACTCAACTAGAGTTCGGTTTCTCCTTTCTACTACTCCATTTTGTTGCGGTGTATACCTGCAAGTTATTTCCCTTTTGATACCTACATAAACTCTCGAGAAAAATATTCTCCTCCTCCATCAGACCTTAGTCTTTTGAGTTTTTGTCATGTAAGTCTTTCAGCATATGCATGAAAATGCCTAAAAGCTCCAAACAACTTCTGGTTTCTCTTTCAAAACATAAAGAGTTATCCATCTTGTTGCATCATCAATGAAAAGAACGTAGTACCTTGAACCACTGATAGATCCTTCTTTCGTTGGTCCCCATACATCTGTATGTATGAGCTCTAGCACACCATCATGTTTGTAACCATTTTTCTGAAATGGTAACCTGTGGGCTTTTCCCATCTGACAGGCTTCACATTTGTGAATCATATGTTGGTTCTTCACGTTTGGTAATCCTCTCACAGACTGTTTCTCTATCATAACTTTGATTCCTTTTTCATTAAAATGTCCTAACCTCTTATGCCAGAGGTCTAGTTCTGTAAATACCTCATCACCATGTGTGATCAAGGCTTGACCAACATTTCCTTGTACTTTCAGAGTAAGAAGTCTACCTTCCTTTTTACCATGGACAATATGTTTGTATCCATTCTCTGGATCTTCAACAAATACTCCTTCATTTGTAAACCTGACTTGAAAACCTTTTTCTACTATCTAACCCACACTGATCAGATTCTTCGGAATTGTTGGAACATACAAAACATTTTTTAGTAGGTCAGCTCCATTCTTACATTTTACTTTTCCAATTGACCTTACATTATGTTTTGTGTTATCACCTGTCTATACTGTATGATTTGAAATACCTCCCTCAAGTTCCAATAATAATTCTATATTTCTTGACAAATGATTTGAACAACCAGAGTCAATATAGAATACCTTGATGTCTTCATTCTCTGACACACTTATCGAGTTCATCATCAATGTCGTATGATCATCATTCTACATATCATTTGCATAGTTGTAGTAGGTAGTGTTGTGAGACTGATTCTGTCCCCAACCTCTTGCTCCACCTCTACCATATCCACCTCTTTGGCTTTGTCTTCCTCTTTGATATCTTCCGCTTCTGCCTCTACTGTTATTGTTCTGATTCTGGTTTGATCCTTGTGAATTATACCAGCAATCATGAGCCAAATGATTGCTTAATCCGCAGATCCAGCAAGCCTTCTTCTGATTACCTCTACCTTTTGTATTACCTCTTTTATTTCTGACATTACCTCGTCCTCTTGCATAATTTGCTTGAGCAGTCACTTCTTGTTCATCTTTTTCTTTACCTTTATCACCTCTCTTCTTATTCTTTGCATACATAGCCGAACTATGTCCTTTTTCTCCATCTATCTTCAAATCTTGCTCAAACGTTAGCATTAGTCCAAGCAACTGATTTAAATCTGGTACAAAATGATTTAAAGACAGTTCAGTTGAGAGTACGAAAGGTTTCCACCTTTCATCTCCTCTCAAACCTGTAAGCACTTGAGCTATCAACCTGTGGTCTTCGATATCTTCACCAATCGATCCAAGACTGTCTGCCAAGTCCTTCATCTTAGTGACATAATCACTAATGCTTTGACTTTGCTTTTTCTTGAATGTTGTAAATCCGACCATAAGCTAGCCTTTCTAGCTTTCGTAGTATTTTGGAAGTGATCTTCAAACGCATATATCTTCTGCTTTCTCCAGACCTCTAATGTGTGGTAGTAGATGATCTGTAACAGTATTATAGATATATGCTCTCGTCGTTGCATCTTTCTTCTGCCACAGCTTCAAGACTTCTAATTCTTCTTTCTTTGGTTGATTATCATCTTCAAAAGTCGGCTTCTTTTCTTCTCCTGTCACATATATCATTAAGTCCTTACTCATAAGTAAGGCTTCCATGTGCATTACCCATGCCGGATAATTATCTCTGTCCAATTTGTCAATAGAAATGCGATCTGCCATGATCTTCTTGTTTTCTGTTACTCTCGGTGAGTGTAATGTTAAGAAGTTTTACCTTTTACAAACCTTTACCTTGAGAATGACTTCGGCACTCTTCTGGACCCCGTTTGTTGTTGATCACCTCAGCTTTCACCTTCCTTTATGAGAATTCTTCAAATTCTCTTTTCGTTTCTTCTTCTGAGAAACCTTTTACGCTCTTCAGAATCTTTTTTGTTCTGGTACCACTTGTGGAACTTACCACTCTGATATCACTGTTGATTAACCTGCTTTGATACCACTGATGGATCTTACTTGCTTTGATATCACTGTTGGTGCAGCGCTTATTGCGGAATTCGCTTACACCACAGAAACTAAGCTAGAGTGATGTTAGAACACCTCTATAATCATCAGTAGCTTAGCAAAATTTTATGAAACTGAAAAACTTATAATTGTATCTAGTGAACACCAAAAATTCACTTTACAGAAAGCTTCACGTTTCCTTCAAGCAAAATTCCATCGGAACTTCACCGGACTGTCATTGGACTGTCACTGGAATCTTACCGGAATGTCACCCGAATCAACTGCAATTCTTTTTGTAATTACTTCAAATGTGTATACATGAAGTAAGGAAATGATACGTGAACTTCCTTCATTAAATGAACTCTATCTGAAGTTTAGGAAAAAACTTCACCAGTTCTGGATGCCTCTTTTTGGTCAGACTTTGTACTATATACAAGTCTCGTTTCACAAAAGTATTTTAATCAGTTTATAGTAGAGACGTCTAGCTACAAGATAAGCTATCTCTCATACAAAACTTTACATTATACTTCGAGATCTAACTCATAGAAGTACCGGAAAAAACATTTACTGAGAAAACTATAACTGTTAACTAACTTTTCACAGTAACATGAAATCTCTCAGATTTCTTCACATACAAAGAATGTACTCAAACTTCCACATGAACATGTGTTTTCTATTAGAGAAGATGTGTACAAAAATATATTGGCCTCACTTTGCTCATAGCTATGAGAACTCTCCTATACTGAGTAGTTTCTCCTTACCATCTCTCTCAGATGAATACCCGACATTTCAGGTTCTGCTATTCATCTCTACATATGCAATCTCTGGCGTCTTCTATATCTCTATATCTGCTATATGTGCGTGCTCATATGTGCACTCTCTCTCTCTCTCTATCTATCTATCTATCTCAGCTCTCTTATATACAATTTGATCCGGTTTCAACAAACTCTAATTCTGGAAGTTTCTATGATATATATTTACAATCGTGAATTTGTCCCTTCACTAAGGCTTTATTTTCTCGTGAATGCTTTGTTTCTGCTTTCCTTTGCCTTTATGTCATTATGCATAATTAGTGAGTGAATCTCCAACAGGTAAGTGGTCCAACCACTTCAAGCACACCATCAAAGGAGAGTAATACATTATTTTGGCATGGAAGGACAAGGAATGAAGCTCATTCAAGTGAAGGAAGTAGCAAAGAAAAGGAAAAGGCAAATGACGAAGACCATCGATGGGTAGACATGGAATCTACAAGTGATGAAGATATGGAAAAATTAGAAACTCTAGGATTTATAGCATCTAAACCAAGGAGGAGGAGATTCCTACCACCTAATGGTGAGGAAAGGTCATCCAAAAGGGTTAAATACCCTGTTCAAAGGTTAAGTTATGATTCCTACTACCTAATGGTGAGGAAAGGTCATCCAAAATGGTTAAATACCCTGCTCAAAGGTTAACTTATGATTCATTCATTGCAAGACACCATGCCTACATGAGTCAAGTTATAGCTTGTGAAGAACCTAACTTTTTTGAAGAAGCAAATAAGCATAGGGAATGGATTGATGCCATGGAGGAGGATGTCAAAGCACTTGAAGAAAATGATACTTGGTCATTGGTCATTGGTTGGATTCTCATCGACCTAGGTCTTGGTTCACTTCCACTAATCAACCCCCAAAGGCCCTTGCCCATAAGATAGTTGGAGACCCTAAATCTCCATGGTTGATAGTTCCCTTTGTCTAGCTTTTCAATTTGAGTGTTGAAGTCTCCCATATCTATTCTTTGATACTTGACCTAGCCCTTGGCTAATGCTCCAATGTGTGTAAAATGAAAATGAGGCTTTGAGGTTACCTCAATCCAAAGCTTTCGTTAGATGGACACCTTGTGCTCTTGAAACTTTGAGTAGAATAGCTCCCCCTTGATGTGAGCTACCTCCAAGAAGCTTTTGTTGATGTAAATCTTCAACCACCAACTCCAAGAGGTCTTCTTGCTTGTATGTGATACCTCCAAGATGCCCAAGAGCTGTGATACCAGTGATGGGGGAAGTATCTCAACCCCTAAGCAAAGATGAAGTGCGAATGACCTCCACAGGTATCCTTCTTTGACCTCTGCACACCAAAAATGCTCTTACTCAGAGCTTATGTAGACAACTCCAGTGAGCTTTTGTAGACTTGTAATAGACACCAAGGGCTTTCCAACAAATCAAATTTCACTTCAAATGGATGTTTACACAAAGAGAAACAATGTCTACAACATGAGCTAGTTGAATGCTCACAACTGCTAGTCAAGGAGAGACCTCACTTCACGCCAGCGAACTTTTCTCAAAGATTACACAGAGAATGAATCACAAACTTGGGTCAACGCTAGAGCACTCTAATAGCTACCCAATGACACCAAAATCATAGCAAATGGATAAATAGAGAAGGAGAACCAGCCCTTACAACAAAGAGAAAAATATTTCCAATAGAGCCTACACACAGAGAGAGATATCAATCACACAACTTCACTAAAATGAACGTTGCTCCCAGATTACTCAGCGAATGCTCTAGAGAATTAATGAGCATAAAATAGACTTTAATAGCTATCCAATGAGACAAGAATTACATCAAATGAATACAATATGAGGGAGAACCAATGCTAACAACTCAAGGGTAGAGAGTTGCAACACTGCCTGCGCACACACATAGATGTGCCTACTAAAAGAAAACAAACAAGCAAGCAAGGGGCTAGCTTAAGCAAGGGGCTTGCTTATCACAACTCCAGCACTTAGTGCTCACTTTACATGAGCTAAAACTCCAAGAAGATGGCCCAAAAGAAGTCGGGATACATGCTCCTTTTATAGTGAGAAGTGTGCCCCTAAAATCTAGGAACTACCTTTCCAAATCAGCCTCCTAACTTGGAGGACTTAGTTGAGATGATTTGGGGAGTGGTTGAGTGACTTTTCTTGATGGAATCTCGTGGCTTTTGGCTTCCTTTGATTGCTCCACATGTCCATAAAAGATTCCCCACGAATTTGTAGCTTGAAGCTTGACTTTTAACAAAACCCTTGGCCACCAGTCTCGTTTTGTACCTGTTAATTGACCCATCAGAATTTCTTTTGATTTTATAGATCCATCCTGATCCAATTACCATCAAGGACTCTTTCTTTGGTACTAATTCCCATGTGTCACTTTTCCTTGAGTGCTTCAATCTCCTCATCCATAGCTTCCTTCCATTCTGTCTTGGTTATGGCTTCTTCATATGATCTTGGTTCTTCAATTGACAAATCTTTGGCAAGATAAGTAGCGTGTTTAGTAACAAGATATGTATCATACCCATATCTGATAGGTTTTTTGCTCTCCCTTTGTGATCTTCTGATTGATTGATTTGAAGATTCAGGTATGTCTTCAAGCTTCTTCATTTTGACTTTGCCTTTGGGCTTCCATGCCTTGAATTCTTCAAGGTTGATAACATCTTCATCATCTGAAGTAGTGTCTTCATTCTGAATAGGTTCCTCCTTAGCAAGACTTGAAAACTCCTCCTCCAAGTCATAGGGTAGTTTAGACTTCCTGCATTCATTCTCATACCAAGAATCATTTTCATCAAAGACAACATCTCTACTAACCATGAATCCCTTATTTGAAGGGTTGTAAAACTTCTATCCTTTTTGATTCACATCATATCCAATAAAGATACACTTCTCAGCCTTAGGTTCTAGCTTACCTCTTATCTGAGAAGGAATGTGTACATATGCTACACATCCAAATATCTTGCAATGGTCTAGTGAGGGTCTCTTACCATGCCATGCTTCATAAGGTGTCATCCCATCAAGGCACTTAGATGGCAACCTGTTTATGAGATAAGTGGCAGTAGAAACACTCTCTGCCCATAGGTAGTTAGGTAACTTTTTTTCATTCAACATAGACCTAGTTGTTTCAACAATCAGCCTATTTCTTCTCTCAGCTACCCCATTCTGTTCAAGATTAAACCTTGTGGTAGTTTCTCTCTTAATGCCTCTGTCCTGCAAGAAATCTTCAAACTCATTGGAGAAGTACTCACCTCCTCCATCTGACCTTAGTCTCTTTAGATTCTTCCCTTTCTGATTCTCAACAAGTGCAAGATATTTTTTAAAGCAATTAAACACCTCATCCTTGTGCTTCATGAAGCACAATATAGTCCAGCTGCTATAATCATCAATAAAAGATACATAGTACCTTGATCCTGAGATTGACGGGTCTTTGCTTGGTCCCCATACATCTGCATGAACAAGCTCTAGGTAGTCCTCATGCATGTATCCTTTCCTTGAGAAGGGTAACCTGTGAGACTTCCCAAATTGACAAGCACTACATTTATATATCATGTGTTGTTTGGAAACATTGGGTATTACAATTACACATTGATCCCTGCATATCTGTTTCAAGGTTCTTTCTCCTACATATCCTAATCTTTTGTGCCAAATCTCAAGTTCTGAAAGTGTTTGATCTTTATAACTGTATAGTGCAATATTCTTTGTGTCTTCTAGCTCAAAAGTAAAAAGTCTACCTGATTTTTCTCCTTTTGCTATTCTCTTGAACCCTTGCTTGGCATCCTCCACAAATGATCCAAATTGGTTGATTCTAACCTCCAAACATTTCTCCACAATCTGTCCAACACTCATCAAATTTTTGGTGATGGTTGGTACATAGAGTACCCTACTCAACAAGTTCTGATTTCCATCACAAGCCTTAACATTTCCAACTTTAACTACTGAGTGCTTGGTGCCATCACCTGTTTGTACTTGATTCTTACCTTTTGGTTCTTCAAGGTCAGAGAGTAGAGCCACATTGCCAGCCACATGATTTGAGCATCCTGAGTCAATGTAGAATAGGTGGTCATCATTTGTACCTGGTTTTGAAGTCATGTTCATGATCAGAAGAGAGTCATCTTGCTCTTCTATACAGTTTTTGTAGTCCTTTCAGGATTTGAATCCTCCTTGGTAGTTTTCATTGTAGTTGTTGTAATTGTTGTTGTAGTTGTTGTTGTAGCCTTGGTGATGGTTGAATCTACCTCTTGACTGTGAGTATCCACCTCTTTGATATCCTCTTCCTCTCTGATTCTTGTAATTCCTGAAACACTCATCTGTAGTATGATTTGATAAACCACAAATTTTGCATGGTGAGGAGTTATAGGATCTCCCCCTACCTTGCTTACCTCCTCTGCCCCTTCCTCTTGATGATCTACCTCTTCTTGCATAGTTGGCTTGGGAGGTAGTGCCTTCATCCTCTATATTTTTGTTCTTGCCTTTATCTTTAGACTTACTTTTATCAGTGTATAGGGCAGAAGAGCTATTACCTTTGGATGTATCTCCATTCTTGTTGAGCTTGACTTCATGAGTGAATAATTGTCCCATGAGAGTGGTAAGGTCTAGAATGTGCATGTCCATGTAAAGGTCCATGGCAGTGGTGAAGCTTTCCCATCTGTCATCAGCTTTGATCCCATTGATCACTTGCCTTACAATCTGCTCTTCTTCAATCTCTTCTCCTATGCTTGCTAACTGATCTGCTACATCTTTAATCTTAGTCACAAATTCTGAAATAGCTTGCTTAGGTTGCTTCCTTAATGTGGTGAATTCAAACCACAACTCATTTTTTCTAGCCCTTGTGTTGGAAGAAAAGTAGGATGACAAGGTTTCCCAAGTCTCTTGGGATGTCTTACAGTTTCTAATATGTGGCAAAAGAAAGTTAGAGATGGAGTTGAGTAAGTAAGACCTTGCTAGTGCATCCTTAGCACACCATGTGTTGAGCTTTTCATGTTCTTCCTTTGTTGGTAATCCTCTTGTTTTGAATGAGGGCAATTCCTCATCTCCTGAAATGTATCCATAAAGAATCCTTCCTTGTAGGTATTTCTTCATCCTTAGAGACCATGCCTGATAGTTTTTCCTGTCCAATTTATCAATAAATGAAGGAAAACCATCTCCCATTTTACCTTAACTTGCTCTGATACCACTGTTGGGAAAGATGGATGGACACTCCAAGAGATTGAGTAGGTATTGCCAAATCCTGCTTTGTACCAGCCCTTTGATGCTTCAGAGTTGATAGGTAGACCTCCTTAGCTTTCCAATGACACCATAAAATGGCCTATGTATTGTGGAAATGATGTATGTAAAGATTGATTCAAAACAGACAACTTTGAATCTCAAGCTTCAAGGAAAAACTTTCTATTTTTGACTTGATACCTGCTGGATCTTTTGCTCAGTATGACCACCATATTAGGAATTGGAAAAATTCCTTTTAGGGGTATCTAATTAGCGTAGCAAGCTAACTATTCCAAGTAGAATGATATAAAAATATTAACTATGCTCAGAGAAATCAATTCAGCAAGGAAACCTTTACCCCCGATTTTTTAGGACTGTTGCAGACTTTGACCAGTGATCACCTCGATGAGCTTTTCTCTTGGTGGAGAAATGATTGAGATATGCTCTCCACAAGTTGACAGACTTTCAAGTACTATGACAGAGAACTCAGAAATGAACAATGTAGATATATGTATTAATGAACACTTGTATACAATGCCATTGGCATGAAGATCATTTGCTAATGGTGTACATAGGTGTGGTCTAGAGTGTAGGCCTCACAAACACTCTGAAATGATAGAGATGAGCTCGGGATATGAGTCTTCTACCCGCGACTTTTTGAGTTGACCTTTTATAGTGATTTAGTTCAAAGTTTGAATTTAATTGAAACTTTGGCTCTCTTTAATCAAGCTCCTACATCCTAGGAGATATTCCATCTACTTGATTGATGCTTTACAACTAATAAAGTTCACGAAATTTCCTTGGTAGGTGTTTACAAAGATTCCAAAGTCAAAAGTGACTTTTACAAAAAAGTAAAGTGGTAATTAACCACTAGCATTTGTTCCTATGCTTCTCCATATGTGTATGGACTTCAAGGTATCCTTCAAGCCAAATGTGTAGGCTTGTGAAATGCACCAACACTTGGAACCAAAGACTTCTGGACTACTTGGTAAAAAGTGGATACAATCAGAATCATGCAGACCCATCACTCTTTGTGAAGAAGGAAGGTAGCAAAATTGTTTTCATTTGTATATATATTGATGATTTGATCATTATAGGGGATGATGAAGCCAACATCAAGGACATAAAGAGGAAGCTTGGATGTGATTTTAAAATCTCAGATTTAGGGATTTTAAGGTACTTCCTTGGGATTGAAGTGCTATATAAAGAGGAAGGTATATACTTGATGCAAAGGAAATACGTTCTTAATCTTTTGAAGAAGTTTGGTTTGTGTGATTGCAAGCCCATTTCAAATCCATTATAAGTCAATGTTAAACTAAGTGCTCATGAAGGTGAAGAAGTGAAGGACGTGTTAGACTGAAGATATAATCGGCAGGAGATGGTTGAACCACACCCTAGGAGGGAGGATTAGGAATTAATCCTCAACCATGGCTTTTGGGGCAAGTGGTTAGCCCATCATACTGCTCACTGGTAGGTCATGAGTTCAAATCCCACAATTGGTATCAAGTGTTAGACTCAAGATATAATCGGTAGGAGACGGTTGAACCACACCCTAAGAGGGAGGATTAGGAAGTAATCCTCAACCATGGCTTTTGGGGCAAGTGGTTAGCCCATCATACTCCTAGCTGGTAGATCGTGAGTTCAAATCCCACAATTGGTATCAGAGCTAAGGAAGTAGACTTGGGCAAGGCGGATGGAAGGCGTGTGCGTCGATTTCAAAGGTAAGCTCAACAAAGATTTGAGTGTATCTCCCAATCCATAGGTCGGATTTCAACGTATAATTTATCGTTGGAAAGATCTCAGAACGAGCATTCCAATGGACACACTAGATTGGAGATCCAGGATACCTAGCATGGGTGAGAACCAGGTTCAAGAGACCAAGGTTGAGAGCAAGGCAAGTCCGTAAGCTCGTTGCCAAGAAGCGGAAAGGCAAGGTTCAAGATACCAAGGTTGAGAGCAAGGCAAGTCCGTAGGCAAGTGGCCAAGAAGCAGAAAGGCAAGGTTCAAGACACCAAGGTTGAGAGCAAGGCAAGTCTATAGGCAAAGTGGCCAAGAAGCGGAAAGGCAAGGCTCAAGAGCCCAAGGTTGAGGACAAGATGGTTCAAGAGACTGTGCGAAGGTGAGGACATCAATCCAAGAGAAGAGCAAGGATTGATCATTGAGGATAATGATCTCTAGAAGGGGAAGAGAGTGTTAGAATCAAGATATAATCGACTGGGGAAGAGAGTGTTAGAATCAAGATATAATCGACAGGAGATGGTTGAACCACACCCTAAGAGGGAGGATTAGGAAGTAATCCTCAACCATGGCTTTTGGGGCAAGTGGTTAGCCCATCATACTCCTAGCTGGTAGGTCGTGAGTTCAAATCCCACAGGATGTGACCATGTATAGGAAAATAATTGGTTCTCTCTTGTATGCTACTATGACAAGACCTGATATTGCACATGTAGTTGGAGTGTTATCTCAATTTTTGCAAGCACCAAGATTACCTCATCTTGTTGTAGCCAAAATGGTACTTAGGTACCTCAAAGGATCAGTGAATGCAGGTCTATATTATCCATTTGATGATGGTTTAAATGTACAAACTTATTGTGATGTTGATTGGGCAGGTTCCAAAGATGACAGGAGGAGCACTAGTGGATATGTTATCATGCTATGGAAGAAGACCATCTCATGGATGTCAAAGAAACAACCAACCATGGCTCTTTCATCGATCGAAGCTGAGTATAGAGGCTTAGCACAAGTCTCATG
>CM035430.1:74442697-74567697 GCA_020310875.1 Ceratopteris richardii | reverse complement strand
GCAAATGGAGTGAACTAGTGTTGTCTTCAAAGATTATTGGAGTGTAGGAATGTATCTCCAAATCTGCATATAGTTGTTTAAGCCACATAGCTTCTTGAGTTGCATTTGCCAAGTCTCTATATTCTGCTTCTGTGGAAGATAAGGCCACAGTGATTGCTTCTTAGATGACCAAGATATAAGCTTTGAACCTACAAATGATAGGTACACTGAAGTGCTCCTCCTATCATCTGCATCACAATACATCTTTATATCTATGTTAGAGGTGAAGGGATAGAACAACCCTTCATTCATTGTAGCCTTTAGATACTTAAACACCCTCTTTGCAGCTTCCATATGAGTCTTCCTTGGTGCATGCCTAAACTGACTCAATGTACTCACTCCATAGGCAATGTCTACTCTTGTTAGGGTAGCATAATTGAGACCTCCCAGAGTTGTTGATGCCCTATAACATCATCAAGTAATTCACCTTCATGAGAACTCAATTTATGGTTGAGTTCCATAGGAGGACCTGCAATTTTAGTGTTCTCCATTTTAAACTTTGCCAACATATCATGTATTATTTCCTTTGAGTGATAAATATACCAGAATCTATATACACAAGCTCTAAGCCAAGAAAGTAGGTTAATAAACCAAGATCACTGATTTTAAATTCCTTCATTAATTGAGCCTTGACCTGCTTGATGTCATTAGCATCATTCCCTGTAATAATGATGTCATGTACATAGACACATAAGTAGATAACTTCTTATTTGTTCTTCTTAACAAATAAAGAAGAGTCTGCCTTGCTTGCCACAAAGCCTTGGACCTGCAAATAAATAAAAAGTCTATGGTTCCAAGCTCTAGGAGCTTGCTTGATACCATAGAGTGCCTTCCTAAGCTTGCATACATAACCTGTTTTATCTTCATCTTCAAAACTTGGTGGTTGTGCCATATATACTTCTTCTGATATCCATCCACTTAAGGATGCATTCTTCACATCTAACTGATATAAATTCCAATTTTTAGAAGCAGCAATACTTACCCCTAATTGTTGACATCTTTGCCATAGGTGAGAATGTTTCTTCATAGTCCACTCCATGAGTTTGGGCAAATCCTTTTGCCACTAACCTTGCCTTGTACCTATTTATAAAGCCATTTGAGTTCTTTTTATTTTATATATCCACCTGGATCCAATTACCTTTATGCTTGGATTCTTGGGAACTAGATCCCAAGTATGATTTTCCTGTAGTGCTTCCACTTCTTTCTGCGTAGCTTCTCTCCATTCTTTCTTCTTCCTAGCCTCTTCAAATGAAGAAGGCTCTTCTATCATAGAGTCTTTAGTGATATACACAGAGTGCTTGATAGCTAAAGATGTATCATATACATACCTTATGGGCTTCTTGCTTTCTCTTTGTGATCTTCTTAGTGCTTGATTTGAAGACTCTGGTATGTCTTCTAATTGCTTAAGTTTTTTCTTGCCTCTTGACTTCCAAGCCTTGAAGTCAATCTGTTCTTCATCCTCTGAGTTGATATCTTCATCTAAGTGTTGATCTTCTTGAGTGACGGTTGGAAAATCATTTTCCAAATCATATGGTAACTTGACTTTCCTACAATCATCTTCAAACTATGAATTATTTTCATCAAACACTACATCCCTACTAACTATAAATGCTTTGTTAGTGGTATTGTACAGCCTATACCTCTTTTGGTTCTGCTCATACCCAATGAATATACATTTCTCCGCCTTAGGGTCAAGCTTTCCTCTAATTTGTGAGGGGATGTGTGCATAAGCAATGCACCCAAATATTTTGCAATGGTCCAATGAGGGTCTCCTGCCATTCCATGCTTCATAGGGTGTCATACCATCCAATGATTTGGATGGAAGCCTATTGATCAAGTAGGTGGCTATGGAAATAGCCTCCACCCATAGATAATTAGGTAACTTCTTCTCATTTAACATTGACCTAGCAGCTTCAACAATTAACATGTTCCTTCTCTCTGCCACTCCATTCAATTCAAGAGTGTATCTTGTTTTTACTTCCCTCTTTATGCCTCTGTCTTGTAGAAATGAATCAAATTCATGTGAAAAATACTCACCACCTCCATCAGATCTGATCCTCTTCAAGCTCCTTCTTGTTTGGTTTTCAACTAGTGCCAAGTACTTCTTGAAACATGTAAATGCCTTATCCTTATGCTTCATGAAATAAAGGATTTTCCATCTACTATAATCATCAATAAAGGAAACATAGTACCTCGAACCTGAGATGGATGGATCTTTGATAGGACCCCACACATCAGTGTGTACAAGCTCCAAATAGTCTTCATGAATGTATCCTCTCTTATTGAATTCTTACATGTGAGCTTTTACAAATTGGCATGCTCCACATTTGTATATCATATGTTGCTTGGTCACATTGGGAATGACAAGCACACTTTGATCCCTGCACATTTTCTTCAGAGTTCTTTTTCCTATGTGTTCTAGCCTTTTGTCCCATATTTTTAACTCAAATAAGGTTTGATCACTATAATTGAATAGTGCTATGTTCCTTTTGTCTTCAATATCAAATGTGAATAATCTACTAGACTTCTCACATTTAGCAATCCTCTTGAAGCCTTTTTGGGGGTCTTCCACATATGCTCCATGCTTAGTGAATCTGACTAGTGAACCTTTCTCAACAATCTGCCCAACACTAATTAGGTTTTTGGTTATAGTTGGCACATACAGAACTTTACTCAAAAGGTTCATGCTACCATCAGATGTTTTCACATTTCCAATTTGCTTGACTAAGTGTTTAGTATCATCACTTGTTTGTACTTCATGCTTCCCTTTGGGTTCTTCAAGATCAGATAATAGAGCTACTTTTCCAGCCACATGATTGGAACAACCTGAATCAATGTAGAAAAGATGCTCATCATCTTTACCTTTCTTGGATGTCATGTTCATGATGAGTAATGAGTCTTCTTGGTCTTCAGTATACTTGTTGTAGTCCCTTCTTCCTTTAAAGCCTCCTTGATAATTGTTGTTGTTATAGCCTTGATTGTAGTTATGGTTGTAGTTTCCTCCACCATTGTTGTATCTGCCTCTTGATTGTCCATAGCTACCTCAATGGAAGCCTCTTCCCCTTTGATTCCTTGTATTCTTGAAGCATTCTTTTGTGGTGTGGTTATTAATACCACAAATGTTGCAAGGTGAATTGTTGTAGGGTCTCCCCTTGCCTTGCTTTCCTCCTCTGCCCCTTCCTCTAGCACCTCTTCCTCTTCTGCATAATTAGCTTGAGAGGTACTAGCCTCTTCTTCATGCTTTCTTCTCTTACCTTTATCCTTAGCTTTATTCTTATCTGTATAAAGGGCAAAAGATTGGTTACCTTTAGAGTTGTCACCATTTCTGTTGAGCTTTGTCTCATGGGTGAAGAGTTGTCCCATCAAGGTGTTGAGGTCAGGTATTTGCATATCCATGTAGTGATCCATAGCTATGGTGAAGGACTCCCACTTGTCATCAGCCTTAATTCCATTAATGATCTCCCTCACTATGTGTTCTTCCATAATCAACCACTCCTTGCTTTGGTTGTTTCTTTAGAGTTGTAAATTCCATCTACAACTGATTTTTCCTAGCTCTTGAATTTGATGAGAAATAAGATGAAAGCACTTCCCAAATCTCTTGGGAGGTCTTGCAATTTCTAACATGTGATAACAAGAAATCAGAGATTGAGTTTAGTAGATATGACATGGCAAGAGCATTCTTTGCACATCATGTGGTCAACCTTTCTTGCTCTTCCCTTGTAGGTTGTTGCTTGCTTCTAAAGATTGGAATCTCTTCATCTCCTGAGATGTATCCATATAGACTTCTCCCTTGAAGGTAGGCTTGCATCATAAGTGATCATGCTAAGTAGTTGTTCCTATCCAATTTGTCAATGAAGGATGGAAATCCATCTCCCATCGTTGGTCTAATACCACTGTTGGAGGAGATGGTAGATAGTCATAAGAGATGAAGTGGCGTAGCTAGATCTTGCTTCACACCTACTAAGAATGATAGCTGGAGAGTGTAGTGGGCCTCTTTAACTTGTTAATGAACACAAATAATCATATATGTAGTGTTACCATTAGTGTCCATGTGAAAGGCCAAATGGCCACTGGACACTTCTTTGTATATGTTCTTTAATAAAACATATAGTGGCCTGGTCAGCCCCGAACTGTAAGTTCGATTGCAATTTGCAAGACCTAAGAGGTCTGTCTTCGTGCTCCCTGTGTACTGTGTTTTCTGCATATTCTGCAGTCTCTGTGTTAAGTACCGTATGCAGCCATAGGAGGTCCATTTTCTACTTCGAGGATATCATCGTGGAGCTCTTGATAAGGAGAGCACACCGTGGTGCATCGCCATCAAATTACTTCACTAGTATCAGAGCAGTTTGATGGAAAAAGCTTTGTTCCTTTTGTGCGAGCGAAGCGAGCACCCCCCCCCCCCCAAGGCTTACAACTAAGGCGGCGACCAAGGCATAGACCTTGGCATAACTTGTCATTTGAGTCACCGAAGTCACCATTGGTGTTGTTGGCTACGCGCGAGGGAGGACCTCAATGATCAAGGAATATAGAGGTTCTCGGTACTTCCCGAGAGGTCACCCATCCTAGTACTGTTTCCCCCAGAGCTCGCTTAACTTTGGCAATCTCTTGCCACTAAGCTACACTCTTGTGGTGTCTGAAGAAGGGGAAAGACTAAGGTTGACATTACCTTCAACATGTTTTGGTCCCTCAAAGCTTCATCCTTTGCTTTCAAAGCCTATTTCGGAAGCATTTTTGGGGTGTCTTTTGGAGCCATTTTGGAGTACTTCCGCACATAGCTCTCTTCACACAGGTCCAAGAACATCAAGAAGAGTGTTCTCTGTACTTCTCCGACAATAAATATCAACCTTTGGGGCTATTTTTCAGCCACACTCATAAAACTACAGGTCCCTTGAAAGGTTTCAATTTTGGTGCGAGCAGCTGTTGCAAAATTTATGCAGGTTTTTTGAGCTTAAAACATCTTTGAGACACTTGTAGGTGTTATTGGCTAGTTTTTGGGCTATGTATTCAGCCTTTTAGTGTCATTTTACTGCATATATTGAGCACATACACAGCATGTATGCTTCTATGGATACTACTTATGTACGTCCATGTGGTCATTGATATAGCGGTTACGTTCTTTGCATAAAGCCTTTTACGTTTGATAAAGAGGTCGTGGTGAGGTCTTCATAATTGGGAGAAACCCAGATGTTGGTGTCTCTTCGGTGATGCAGGTGGAAGACTTACCCAATCTCGCCATAGGAGATGTATGATAGTTGTTCATAGGTGCTTGATAAGCCTAGTTGGCTTCTCTTGGGTAACTAGTTATATCCAGTGGAGTCAATGATTCACTATGCAGGAAAACATGTCAGTACTTGAATTTTTATGATATTTTGACACTGGTCATATGCTCATTTTGCAGAGGATACTCTGGCAAAATTTTTCCAAATTTTTGATTTAGTCAACTATATAGTGGTCAATTTACTTCTTGATACACTTATTTGTTGGTGTTCGAACTCTTCTAGCTCCATTATCATTCTATTGAATTCTCTACCATCATGGCATCAGAGGTCTCAGGCACATCTGGTGAATCAGGGTCTAGTGCTAGTGTTCTGAGGAGGAGCTATAACTTGCAGGGCAAAGAACATTTTGAGATACAAAAATTTGATGGCACAAACTAAATCTATGGAAGAATCAGATTAAAGATGTGTTGATTCAAAGGAGGCAATGGAAGCTAGTAAATGGGATTTCAAAGAAGCCTATTGACATGGATGAAGATGATTGGGATGAGTTAGATGAAATGGCCAGGTCTACCATTCGCTTGCACCTGGCAGATAATGTTTACTTTACAGTATTAGACTGTGAAAGTGCAGAGGAGCTTTGGAAGAAGTTATGCAATACATATGAAAAAGAGACGGCATCAAATAAAGTGTATCTTATGAGAAATTTATATGACCTTCGCATGAAGGACACAAATAGTGTTGCTGCTCATCTAAATGAGTTTGATGCTATATTCTCCCAGTTATAGGCTCAAAAAATGTATATGGATAATGAGATGAAAGCAGTATTGTTGTTATGCACCCTGCCATCATCATGGGATACGTTCTGCACAGCTATTAGCAATAGTGCAGCTGGTGGTAAACTCGTCTATGATGACATATGTGGAGCACTCTTGAGTGATGAGATTCATAGAAAATCTATGGTTGGCACTCAGAGTGGAGATGCATATAATGTTCGTGATTCTTACCAAGTAAAGAATCAGCAATGTGGCAGGACCAAGAACAAGGAAAAGAATGGTCAACGGAATAAGAGTAGAAGTAAATCAAGGAAGAGGGATATGGAATGCCATTATTTTCATAAGAAAGGACATATGAAGAAAGACTGTTATGCATTAAAGAATGCTAAAGGTAAAGGACAAAATGTTGATGGGCATGTTAAACAGTTACCTGCACCATCTACTTCGACTGTGAAGATTGAAGAAATTAATGCTATTTCTGATGATGTTGATGTGCTGACACTTGATAGTACTCTGCCAACGGAGGCACTTATGGCTGATTCTCTTTCCCAAACCTGGCTGCTAGATTATGGTGCTTCTTTCCATGTGACACCACATAGAGAATGGTTCTCTAATTATGCAGCAAAGTCTCTTGGTACCGTGAGACTTGGTGATTCTTACCAGTGTGACGTTGTGGGGATTGGAGATGTGGTTGTGCAGTTCATTGATGGTTCAAAATTTACTATGCATAATATATGCCATGTACCTCAGTTATCACACAGTTTGATGTCAGTTGGTCAACTTGATGACCTTGGTTACAAGGTAGTCTTTTACGCTCAGTCCTTTCATATATCAATAGGCAATATGGTTATTGGAAAAGGAAGCAAAGTTGGCTCACTATATCCTTTATTTGTATCATAGAAAGAACACTTGTTAGCTCTTACTGAACAGCCTATGGCTTGTATTTGGCATGGTCGTTTGGGCCATATATCTTGTAGTGGAATGGAAAATCTTTCTCATTCTGGCTACTTACCTGTGTTATCTTTCTCTGATTTGTCATTTTATGAGCATTGTCAATATGGAAAGCAAACCATAAATGTGCATAGAATGCACATTGACTCTTCAATTCAGCCTTTAGATCTCGTCCATAAAGATGTGTGTGGTCCTATGTCCACTAGGTCCTTAGGTGGTTCTCTTTACTTTGTCACTATCATAGATGATGCTACTAGAAAAGTTTGGGTATATCCTATCAAATTGAAGGATGAGGTATTCCCTACTTTTAGAAAATGGCTTGCTTCAGTTGAGACTGAAAAAGGAACTAAGCTTAAGGCTTTACGTTCAGATAATGGGGGTGAGTATACCTCACATGAATTCAGCCTTTTCTGTCAGTCTAGAGGGATTCGTAGAGAGTTTATAACTGCTTATACCCCAGTACAGAATGGTCTAGCTGAAAGGATGAATAGAACTATTCAAGATAGAGTAGTTTCTATGTTGCAACATGCAAACCTCTCACAAGGCTTTTGGGCAGAAGCATGGTCGAGAAGCAAAATTTGGATATCACTTATGGGATCCTGAGACATGGTCAGTGATCAGAAGTAGTGATGTCATTTTCAATGAGTCTAAGATGCATAAATAGCCCATTAAGGAGGTTGAAGTGAGAAGAGTGGTGTTTGAGGATACTAGTCCTCCAACTAGCATGCATAAAAATGCTACACATAGGGATGTTCAAGAGAATGTCCGATCAGATTAGTCTGCACATGTTCCTATTGAGCAACCATTGAGACGCAATACACGTGTCTCACATCCACCTGATAGATATGTTCCAAGTTTAGATTTTGTTATGCTAACAGATGATGATGAGCCTTCTTGCTACAAAGAGGCTATGCAGACAGAGGATCATGTCAAGTGGGAGCGTGCCATGAAGAGTGAGTTGGATTCTATTCACAAGAATGGTACTTAGGATTTAGTACCCTTGCCAAATGGCAGGAAAGCTTTACCATGTAAATGGGTATATAAGCTGAAATTCACATTAGATAGTGCTTTTCCAAAGTATAAAGCATGACTTGTTGCAAAGGGTTTTAAGCAACAACATTGTGTTGATTTCGAGGAAATCTTCTCTCCAGTAATCAAGATGACTACCCTGCGCATGTTGCTTGGATTCGTTGCAATGGAGGACTTAGAGTTAGTCCAAATGGATGTGAAAACTGCTTTCTTGCATGGAGATCTTACAGATGAGATCTATATGGAACAACCAGAGGGTTACGTAGTTCCTTGCAAGGAAAGTCTAGTTTATAAGCTCAAGAAGAGCTTGTATGGACTTAAACAGTTCCCTAGACAATGGTACCAAAAGTTTGATGCTTTTATGAAGTCTCAAGGCTATTCTCGAAGCAATGAGGATCATTGTCTCTACACAAAGAGATGTTGAGATGGCAGCTTGATATGTTTGATACTTTATGTCGATGATATGTTGATTGCTCGAAAGTCCTCTTATGACTTGTCAATTCTCAAAAAGATGTTGAGTCAGACATTTGATATGAAGGATTTGGGGGATGCCCAACATATTCTTGGCATGCGCATTACTCATGATAGGAGTAAAAGATGCATATATTTGTCTCAAAGTGAGTACATATCCAAAGTACTTCACAGGTTCAATATGCAAGGTGGAAAGGCATTGAGTACACCTTTACCCACATATGTGAAATTGAGCAAGGATGATTGCCCCAAATCAGATGAGGAAAAGGAATTCATGACCAAAATTCCCTATCAGTCTGTCGTTGGTAGTCTCATGTATGCTATGGTAGCTACGAAACTAGACATTGCATTTGCAGTGGGGGTTGTGAGCACATATATGTCTAATCTTGGCAAGAAACATTGGGAAGTAGTCAAGATGATTTTGAGATATCTGAGTGGCACTAAGGACAAGTGTCTATGCTTAGGTAGAGGGAAAGCATCCATTATTGGTTACACAGATTTTGACTATGCTGGTTCTGTAGACAATCGTAAGTCTACATCAGGGTACATTTTCCATTTTGCTAGAGGTGCTATCTCTTGGAGATCTCGTCTTCAAGAATGTACAGTTGTTTCCACCACAGAAGCAAAGTATGTTGCAGCACGTGAGACATGTAAGGAAGCATTGTGGCTTTATCGTCTTGCTTGTGATATGGGTTTACCTCAGCATGTACCTCGTTTGCTTAGTGACAGTCAGAGTGCCATTGCTTTGGCTAATAATCTGGTCTATCATGCAAAGACCAAGCACATTGAGGTGAGATATCACTTCATTAGAGATTGCTTAGCCACTCGGTGCATTATTCTTGAGAAGGTTCACACTCGAGATAATGCTGCAGATGCTGGCTAAAGCTCTACCACAGGATAGCTTTCGACACTGTTGTCACTTGATGGGGGTTACTTGATTCTTGATCTTACACAGTCACTTGCATACTGTGTAACATGCCCATTAGGTGGGAGGTATAGTTTTTATACTTACACTCAGGTATTCTTTATCATTCTTTATTTTTCTCCCATAGTTACTTTGGCCATATTGGCCTTTAGTGGGAGATTGTTACCGTTAGTGTCCATGTGAAAGGCCAAATGGCCATCGGACACTACTTTGTATATGTTCTTTAATAAAACATGTAGTGGCCTGGTCAACCACGGACTGTAAGTTCGACCGCATTTGCAAGACCTAAGAGGTCTGTCTTTGTGCTCCCTGTGTACTGTGTTTTCTGTGTATTCTGCAGTCTCTGTGCTAAGTATCATTTGTAGCCATAGGAGGTCCATTTTCTACTCCGAGGATATCATCGTGGAGCTCTCGATAAGGAGACTGCACCATGGTGCATCACCATTGAATTACTTCATGTAGCTTGGAAGATGATCCACTAATTGATGGATCAAAACAAATGTGTTGGAGTTGATCCAAGAACAAAAAACTTGCTATTTTTATTCTTATACATGTTTAGTGTTTTGAACAATTCTCTAAGTACCACAGCAATTGACTTAATTCCTTTTGGGGAACACTAATTAACTTAGTAATCTATCAATCATGAGTAACTTCATCAAAAATGATGGACTATATGCAAAGAAAGTTGTTTAGCAAATCATACCTCCATCCCGACAATCAGGGGTTGCAACAATCATCATACAAGTAAGCAAAGATACATTAATATTTCACAATATCAAGAAACATTGCTAATGAAACTTTGTAGGTGTATAATAGACAGTATGTTGAATCTAACATGCTTTAGATCATGGCAAAGGATCAACTACACACTGAGAACAAGCTTTGAGAAGATCACTATTGTGATGGAGTTATAAGAGAGAAGTGAAAATGAGAATGTAATGATCATATATGTATTAATACATGTATAAATACAATGTCATTGGCAATCATACATTGCTCAATGTGTGTGAGGTGAATGAGCTATGAGGTAAGCTCTCACTTCACAATGAATGTGCTTCAAAATGATCTCCCCAACTCGAGATACATATAGGTCTTTTTTATCCTCTTCTTAAAGTCATGCTTGGGGCCAAAGTTTGAATTCAAATTCAAACTTCTACCTAAAAGGTGAATCCTAAACTGTAGGATAGATTCCCTCATCACTCAACAACTGATTGATTTGTGATTTTAAAGCTTCCTAACTCCACGTGGCTGTAGTCCACTTTTACAAGAATAAATATGGAGGATTTTTACAAGAGATTAATCATATGAAGTCTTGCATAGGTTATGCCAATAAATCAATCATAAGATAATTAATCAAGCATCTGGGCTTGGGTATAATTGCACCAACAAAGCTGTCCTATACTCAGCCTCACAACTGGAAGTGGCCACAGTAGGCTGCTTCCTCCCAACCAAGATATACATGAGCTACGAAGCATGAAGCAAAAACTACTAGTGGACACACGAGTGTCATAGCAAGCAGCCTAGTCAAAGTAAAAAAAAAGGCATGTAAATCTAGCGGTAGTGATCCCCCCTTGGGATAAAACAATCCAAGTAGTTAGGTACCACTCAAGTAGCAAAAGATGTGCCTAACTGCTTGTCAATGTTTGACACCTGGACAATGCATAAACCTACTCATTTGTGAGACAAAAAACTGAATATCTGGCCAAGTAAAGCATAATTAAATCAAGCATCCAATAGCCTACTGATAGAGAACATCATCAAATGCATATCTAGCATCATGAAGACTCAATTGTAAACCTGTCTCCATAGGAGTGGAAATGGGTTTGCAGTCTTCAAGACCAAAATGCTACAATAATGTGTCAATATATTTTGTTTGACACAAAGCTATTCCACCATCAACTTGCATAAATTGAATGCCCAAATAATGATGCAAATGCCCCAAATATGACACCTCAAATGAGGCATGTACATCAGCCTTAAAATCAAAAATATGTTTCTCATGAGGACGAGTGAGCAGCATGTCATCAACATACACAACAATGATTAGAAGTACATCATTAGCACCCTTAACATATAAGGTGCTCTTAGTTGGACTATTCTCAAAACCATGTGCAATCAAGTAGGCATGTATTTTCTCATACCAAGCATGTGGTGCTTGTTTCAAACCATATAATGCCTTTTTCAACCTGCACACTTGGTTTTCATGCCCTTTTGCACAAAGCCACAGGGCTGAAAAATATACATTTCTTCATGTAATTCACAATTCAGATGTTATCAATAGTAGTCATTCATCATGTAGGTGCAAAGGTCTCATCAAAATCAATGCCTCTTTCCTACGCATAACCATTTGTAACAAGCCTATCCTTATACCTGCCAACTATTCCATCAGGCTTATGCTTGAGCTTGTATACCCACTTAGTATCAATGGCCTTCTTACCAAGAGGCAAGTCAGATAAAGACCATACACCATTTTTCATGATAGCATCATATTCTGATTGCATTGCAGCCATCCAATTTTCAAAATTTTGTGCTTGATCAAATGAAACATGCTCATTCTCATCACAAACACTAGAGGTAGCCATAGCATATCAATTTGATGCAAAAGAAGCACTATGAGAGCCAGAATGAGTACGATAAGATAGAGGTGCATCTAATTTGCTATCATGCAAAGACTACACCATCCATTTTGGCATAGTTTCTGCCTCCTCAATATCAGCTCTCTCATCAACGAGTGCATCATGTAAATCTGCATAAAAAATGGAATGATCTACATCATCACATGAAACTTGTAAAGGCTGAGAAATTGCCTCATTCGGACCAGCACTAGATTGTCCACCTGTAAAAAGAGGCAGCAAAGTATCATACATAAATTTGGAGCTAACAGATGCCTTCTTAATACATGAAACTAATGGTTGAATAGCACCTTTCACAAAAACAACATCACGGCTAACCAAAATGTGCTTAGTTTGTGGATGATATAGATGATAGGATTTGCTTTCAGAATTGTACCCAACAAAAATACATTTCACTACTTTATCATCCAATTTCTTGCATGGTTTTTTACGCATTGCTGCATATGCCAGACAACCAAAAACACGCAGGTGAGTAAGAGATGGCTTGCAACCATGCCAAGCCTCATATGGAGTGATAGACTGCAATGCTTTAGTGGGACACCTGTTAAGTACATATGTTGCATGCATAACAACCTCAGGCTAGAAACTATGTGGTAAAGCCTGACTCTTGAACATACACCTTGCCATCTCCATGAGTGACGTGTTCTTCCATTCTACGACTCCTTTGAGGTGTATACGCCACTGTACACTGATGTTTTATCCCACATTCATCCAAAAATGCACTAAATTTAGAAGACATACATTCCCCACATAAATGCTTCGGACTTTGTTTTCAATGGATATACCCATGCATGCCTAGAAAAATCATCGATGAAAGTCACCAAGTAAAGATAGTTCCCAAAAGAAGGTATCTACATAGGACCACACACATCACTATGAATAAGCTGCAATTTTTTAGTAGCTCGAATTGAACCATCTTTTGGGAAGGAGGAATGCTGCATTTTGCCCAAAATATAGCATTCACATACATGTTCACCAAGTGCCTCAAGTTTGGGCAAAGAGGACAACATTTCAGATTTTTGCAGGTGTAGTAAACTAGGTTTGGAAAAATTCAGATGACCAAAGCATGCATGCCAAAGCTTTGCATTTGACATAGCCTGAGAATCATGTATTGCACATGTTGAGTCATTCATAGTTTTTTCATAGTCTATGAGCTTATACAGCCCATGACATAAAATTCCAGAAGCAATGACATCACCATTTCATAGATTATGAACTCTACATCTTTCATCAACAAATTTCACAACCAAGCCAATATTGGCTAAAGCTAAAACTGATAATAGATTCTTCTTGATCCTTGGCACAAATAAAGCATCCGACAATATAGAAGAACTACCATAAACAGTAGTCAGAATGATCTTACCAACTCCCATGATAGGATAAGAGGAGTTGTTGACACGTGATAGTATTCCCTATAGGGGCAGGCTCGAGTGAAGTGAAGAAACTATGCTATGAGGTAATATGTTTGGTTGCCCCAATATCAAAGTACCAAACATCTGAGTCTACTGCACACATACACTGTTCATGAGAAGATGGGTCATATCTTCAAACAGTGGTAGATGCCCATTCTTCATTCTGCACAAGATAAGCTGTTGTCAGGATCTTGCTCACGCGCATACAGAGATTACAGACGCAGAAAAACACACAGAAAATAGAGAAAATAGGATACGAGACAGAACGCAAGATTGGGTGCAATCTCCCCCCATGCACTCTGTTTCGACAGTCCACAGAGTGCATGTATTTATAGGACTTTTGATTACGTCGAAAAGAGTGGTTACAAGAGGGCGGCTTCGAAAAGCAGGCATGAAACTAAAAGTTGATAACTTTTACGGAAAGCCATTGCTTTCAATAACAGAAACTACGGTCTTCAATGACCCTTATTCTGACCATTACTTTTCTAACAATAGAACCTTCTACGCGGGTTTGTTTACAAGCTAAATAATAATTATTCCGATTATTGATGTTCGCCCTTTCACGCCTTGCACGCTCCTCACGAACCTTCAGCTGCTATATCAAAAACATCAAAAACATATTAATACATTAATAATATAATACTTTAACAATGCATTGTTCAATAATATACAACATGCCTCTCAGTTGACAAGCAACTGACCTCAGTTGATTAAATAATTTAACACTCTAACAATTACAATACATTGTTCAACATATTCCATGTTACTGTTACAATCCAACAATGCATTGGCTATTCCATATTTCAATCCAACAATGCATTGGCTATTCCATATTTCAATCCAACAATGCATTGGCTAACATATTCCATGTTACAATCCAACAATGCATTGTT
Organism: Ceratopteris richardii; assembly: GCA_020310875.1. Classification (NCBI taxonomy): domain Eukaryota; kingdom Viridiplantae; phylum Streptophyta; class Polypodiopsida; order Polypodiales; family Pteridaceae; genus Ceratopteris; species Ceratopteris richardii. The sequence continues at coordinate 74,553,352 of CM035430.1, read as the reverse complement.
CAACATATTCCATAAGGTATAACATGCATCTCAGTTGAACAAGCAACTGGCCTCAGGTGATAAAATAATAAACATGGATGGCCAGTCACATGTTTCATCACTGAATAAAGAAAATAGGCATGTGCCATGTAAAAATACATGCATGGAAATGTTCATGGAGCTGGTACATTAATGTGTTTGTGTATGATATGCAGAAATTAAATGGTCATAATGAGGTGTTAATTGTGTTTTATGTATCCATTGACATTCTTCAATAGAGTCATTTTTGTACCTAACCAAATAGCGATGATATTGAGTACCTATGCGTGTAGTAGTGACATCATGATCAATGATTTTCTCAGGAACTAAGATTTCAGATTGTTCTTCAATCAAAGGAGGGTCATCAAGAAGTGGAGCAAGTGGTAAAGTTCCTTTAAAGGGTTTAAGTAAACTAATATGAAAAGAATTATGAATGGTCCAATGGGATGGAATATCTAATCGAAATGAATTATCATTAATGTTTTCTATTAATGCAAAACGGTCCATAATAGCGTGGTGCAAGTTTAATTTTAGGATGCTGCAAAATATTTTTGAGACGTCTTTTAATGATACGCAGCCATACAAAATCATTTTCCTTGAATTCTTTGGCTAATCATTTAGTATTGATAGTACGTGTATATCGCTCTTGACTTTTCCTAATGTGCTCGTGAACATCATGAAGTATAGAAACATGATCTTGAGCAATAGAATCAGCCATTGGAATGTCGGTTTGGGTGAGGGACATGGGAGTGGGAAGCTTTTTACCAAAAACTATTTCAAAAGGTGCACGACCAGTAGTGGTGTGTGAAGTGTTATTGTAAGCAAATTGAAGCAATGGCAACTTGTCATCCCAGTTATTAGGATTATCTAATGAATAACAACGCAATAAATCAAGAATAGTACTATTTTTAGCCTCACTCTGTCCATTACTTTCAGGATGAAATGCAGAGCTAAAATCTATTTTAGAACCAAAATGTTGAAATAAGGCAACCCAAAAATGATTACAAAACCTAACATCACGATCAGATAACATTACTTTAGGAAATCCATGATGTGGAAAAATGCATTTAATGAATAATTTTGCAGCTTGAGGTGCAGTCAAAGTTTTTCTACATGGAATGAAATATGCATATTTACTAAACCTATCAACTATTGTCCAAATCATATCATTGTGTGATGAAGTGATAGGAAGACCTGTGATAAAATCCATAGAGATTTGTTCCCATGGTTCATTTGGAATAGGAAGTGGCATTAATAATCCAAATGGTTTACCATGATGACGTTTGACACGCTGACATACAATGCACTGAGAAACATAATGTGCAATGTCTTTTTCCATGTGTGGCCAAAAGAAGAAATCTTTGCAGACAGAAATAGTGCTTTGTATGCCTCTATGACCCATGTAAGATGGTTCATGCATTTCTTTAATGACAAAATCTTTAAAAGCTTGGGTTATGCACAATCTATGTTGAAAATAGAGAAAACCATTATGAAATGTATAATGTTCATCAGATAAAGATGCAGCATTGTTGAAGTCATGCCATGCACGTGAAAAATACAAATCAGATGCATAAGTGGAAACCATTTCTTGAAAAGAATGAATTTGGATGGCAGAAATATTATTCAAAACAACAGAATGCAAAGGAAAACGGCTAAGAGCATCAGCTACGACATTAGCTTTACCTGGCTGATATTGTATCATGGGTTGGAAATTTTGAATGAATGATGCCCATTTAAGATGCCTATCAGAGATTAAGGGCTGACTTAATAAATGCTTAATAGCCTGTTGATCGGTTTTTATTAATACTTCAGAGCCCATAAGATAGTGTTTCCAAATTCGCAAAGCATGCACAACTGCTAACAGTTCTTTATCATACGTACTATAATTCTGTTCTGAGGGCTTAAGCTTTCTACTCTCAAATGCAATGGGATGGTCATTTTGCATTAAAACAGCACCTATTCCTGAACCGCTAGCATCAGTAACAACATGAAAGGGTTGTGAAAAATCAGGTAATTGTAAAACAGGTGCATGTGAAAGTGCATGTTTAAGTTTGTCAAAGGACTGTTGTTGGGTAAGTCCCCATGCAAATTTTATTTTCTTTTTCAACAACAAGGTAAGAGGTAATGCTAAATAAGAAAAATTTCGAACAAACTTCCTATAGAAACTAGCCAACCCAAGAAAAGAACGAACATCATTGACTGATTGTGGTGTAGGCCATTCTATGATAACTCTAATCTTTTTTGGATCCACATGCACACCTTCACTTGAATTAATATGTCCTAAATATTCTAGCTTACGCTGAAAGAAATAACTCTTTTCAGGATTAGCATAAAGTGTGTTCTCTCGTTACAAATGAAAAACTGTTTCAAGATGCTTTTCATGTTCACGATCATTCTTACTGTAAACAAGAATATCATCAAAGAATACAAGAACAAAAGCTTGGTAATCAAGAAAAATATTGTTCATCATTCGCGCAAATGTAGCAGGGGCATTAGTAAGTCCAACAGGCATTACCATAAATTCATAATGGCCATTTTGAGTTCTAAATGCAGTCTTAAAAATATCACTTTGTGTCATACGAATCTGATGGTAACCCGATTTAAGATCAATTTTACTAAAGACACGAGCTCCTCGTAACTTATCTAAGAGATCATCTATTCGAGGAATAGGGTATCTATTCTTGATCGTGATCTTGTTAAGGGCTCTATAATCAATGCACATTCGATAAGTTTTATTCTTCTTCTCTACTAAGAGAACTGGTGCTCCAAATGGGGAAGAACTAGGCCTTATAAGTCCTTTTTGTAGTAGGTCTTTTACTTGATTTTCTATTTCCTTTTGATGTAGTGGGCCATGTCTATAAGGTGCTTTATGAGGAGGAGAACTACCAGGTACTAAGTCTATGCTATGGTCAAAGGATCCTCGAGATGGTGGTAGTTCAGAGGGATATTCAGACATAAAACAATCCTTATAAGTACTCATGAAAGGTTTATATGCATCTGGAAGTGTATGAGTATAATCATTGATGACATTGACAAAAACAATGCATGAGTTGAATCCTTTCCTAAATGCACGCTTTACTTGAGTGTGACTAATCAATGGAAATGGCTGGAAATCATGCCGTGCAGACAAAGTAATGATTTGACCTTTGAAAACAAACTTAAAGGTATGAGTATGGTAGTCAATACGTGGGTTATAATGGTGACGAAAAGGCATACCTAGTATAGCATCATAAGATTGCAAAGGTGCAATTAAAAATGTTCGTGAATCAACATAAGGGCCTATGCTAATCGTAACATCTTGCACTTCTCGTGTTACATTATAATGACTACCTTGAAATGCAGCTTTCACTTTATACAAAGAAGGAAACGTTTGTAATTTAAGTTCTTGTACTAATAAATGTGAAATGAAGTCATGTGAACTACCATCGTCATGTAGAATTTTAACCATTTTGTTATTTATTGTACCCTGCATGCAAAGAAGAGAGTGTAGAGAGATATCGTTACCCAAGGTACTTAAGTCCTTCTCCAGTGATTCCTCTGTCCAAACAGGAGGAATTTCTTCATTATAGACCTCCATGTTATGCAATGGAGCTGTAGCCGGTTTCACATGAAGAGGTTGCAATCTGCACCTTATTTTTGTATGTCCAGGTTTACCACAATTCCAGCAAGTGATTCGTGGTCGCTTCTGTTGGGCATTCACTACTGAAGTTTGAAGGGTAGGTGGTTTGGTTGGTTGGAGAGATGAAGCAACGGGTGGAGTTGAGTAATTGGATTGTGAGGACGAGGAAAACTAGGGTAAGATGGGGCATTAAAATTACGCTTCATAGGAGATGAAGGTTTAACAGGAAATGGTCGTGGACGTGGTTGTTGTAGACGGAGTGACTTGGTTATGGACTGGAATTCTTTTTCTGCATCATAAGCAAAAGATATAGCCTCGTTGAGGGTTGTAGGTCGTAGGGTGTGAAGCTTCGCTTGGATACCGACCTCCAAACTATCTTCGTAAGATAGCCTCTGATACATCTTCAAGCATTCGTACAAGTAGTAAATTTTGCCAGAACCGCTGTGTGTAGGTAGTAACCGTATCACCCTCCTTCCATGTAAGGGTCGTCCATGCACGTCGAACATGCAAATGGTATTGAGGAGGAAGAAATGAATCCTTCACGTTTTCTTGAAAAGCCTTCCAAGTTGTTGGACACTCCGTACTGTGCCGCAGGACATTCCACCAGAGTTGTGCTTTACCTACTAGATAGTTAGTGGCAAATTTAACTTTTTCACTTTCAGCATAAATTTCATCGGTATAAAAATCATCAAACTGCGAACAGAAACTGAAACAGAAACCGAAGACGGAAACCGAAACCGAAGACGGAGACGGAGATGGAGATGGAGATGGAGATGGAATCGGAATTCAGAATCGCGAATAGAGAGCAGAACCCTCTGTATTGACGCGTGCAGAGCTCTGATACCACTGTTGTCAGGATCTTGCTCACGCGCATACAGAGATTACAAACGCAGAAAAACACACAGAAAATAGAGAAAACAGGAGACAAGACAGAACGCAAGATTGGGTGCAATCTCCCCCCATGCACTCTGTTTCGACAGTCCACAGAGTGCATGTATTTATAGGACTTTTGATTACGTAGAAAAGAGTGGTTACAAGAGGGCGGCTTCGAAAAGCAGGCATGAAACTAAAAGTTGATAACTTTTACGGAAAGCCATTGCTTTCAATACAGAAACTACGGTCTTCAATGACCCTTATTCTGACCATTACTTTTCTAATAATAGAACCTTCTACGCGGGTTTATTTACAAGCTAAATAATAATTATTCTGATTATTGATGTTCGCCCTTTCACGCCTTGCACGCTCCTCACGAACCTTCAGCTGCTATATCAAAAACATCAAAAACATATTAATACATTAATAATATAATACTTTAACAATGCATTGTTCAATAATATACAACATAAGCAGACTCTATTTTGGTTGTAGAGGCCTCTGCAACAACCATTCCAGCCTCTTTCTTCCTTGCCTCTTTAGCAGCCAGTTTTGGACAGCTCTTTATGACATGATCATTTCCTTTATAGTATTTGCAAAACAATTTTTGCTTTTCTATTTTCTTCTCATCTCTGACATCCTTCTCTGATTGTGCAAAATTAGCAGATTTCTACTTACTAGTAGAAGAGCTTCATTTACCTTTTCCCTTCTGATTAGCCAAGAAAGCTTGATCTACAACATGGATAATGGACCTATTCTGCCTAGATTGATCTTCCTACAACAAAACAAAGAGTAACTCCTCAAATGTTAATGCATTTGGATTGCCTTTCATAATTAAACAAAAAGTAGAAGCAAAACTCTAATATGAATCGAGAAGACCATTCAGAACAGTCTGCACAAGTGAACTGTCAAGCAAGGCTTTATTAGCAAAAATCAAATGTTCCTCTAAATCTTTGATATTTGTCAAAAAACTGTCCATGGAATCTCCTTCATTCATGTGCTCACTCTCCAACTGTTTTTGGAGGTAAGCAACACGAGCCTCATTCCTTGACTGGTATAAAGTGGTAAGTGTATCCCAAGCATCCTTAGCTATTTTACAAGAGTGAATGTGAGGAATAATGGCACATTTGATAGACAAGGCTATCAATGCATGTGCCTGAGCATCTCTACCATCCCAATGATATTGCTCTAAATTAGGTGCAGTAGGAACTGCAACATGAACAAGAACATGAAAAATATTGCCATCTTCAACATTGTCTGCATCAGCTTTAACAATTGTGTTTGTAGGTGTAATAGGATGTTTTTCAACATCCTGCACAATATTCCACACTCCTTTTGCAACCAATACATGAAGCATCATATAAGCTCATAATGTGTAATTGGTACCGTCCAACTTATCCTCAAGAGCCAACATACGGAATACATCACGGCTTTCAACCATGGCCACTGTCTAAAATACCATGATGCAAAAAAATGACTATCTCAAAAAATTGAATAGAACTGCCCTGTCGAGTTCTACTAAACGTGTAGCAAACTTCAAGATGTTTATACTGGCAAATTGAAACATGTATATACCTTTGGCACAAAAAGACAAAATTGCCTACACAAGCATCATGATAGTCTGTTTAGAGGCCGAAACGAGCTCAGATCTCTATTTTGGCACCACATAGCAAAGATTTTTATCTCCTAATCAGCTTGAGTATGCTCACCAAATTTTGTGTGATTCTGAGAATGTGTTCGGAGGGGTGTTGATGATGCCCTAGATGAAGCGGCGACATGTTCTGATACCAATTTTTGGAGTTTGAGGTCTGTGGAAGCATGCAAACAGCACAAGGAAGAAGAAGAAGCTTGGAGCACAACACACAATATTGAATGTATTACCACTAGAATGTATAAAGATAAATAACCCTTTAGGGTTATAGCGTATATACAAGCCGGGGGAAAAACCTCCTCAAGAGGGAAAAAATGCCCCAGTGGTCCTAGTGTGTTCACATACATCACTACCAAAATATATCAACAAGATTTGAGGACAAAAGAAGTGGTTGAAAGCAAAGAAAATGTATAATAGATTCCAAATGAAGAAGACAATCTTTGGTAAAAGACAAAGGGAAAGAGGATACAAGAATGTCACGAATGTGAAGAAGACAATCTTTGGCAAAAGAGAACGGGAAAGAGGATTGATGAATGTCACGATTGTGAAGCTCAGAAATGATAGTTGTAAAAGACAAGTTTAGCTCACAAAGTAAGTTCTCACTCTATCATAGTAGATTAGTTAAAATGATAAGAAAATGTGTTTTAAAATGTGATGTGATGTCGCCAAATCGGTAATGCAATCATATTTTAAATCACGTTCTCTATTTACATTCCGTATATGCTTTAAAATGTGATTTAGGAAAGCTTATTAAAACCCAAAGCACTTCTTACTTTTTAAAGCATTTTTTTTCCTACTAGAATTAAAAGTGTGAAAGCACACGAATAGCAAAAGGATGAAGAAGAAGCTTTGAGGACAACACAACACTCATTGTATTACCAAGTGAAGGTACAAAGATAAGTGATCTATTACGGTTATAGTCATATCTACAAGCAAGGGGAAAAAATCCTAGAGGGGAAAAAGTGCCTTGGTGGTCCTAGGTGTGTTCACACACATCACTATCGAAATATATCAGCAAATACCCTATGGGAGTGATGCAGTGAACAATGATTTAACACTTGATGACATGCATAAAGACGTTCCAAACATTGTGGAATGAAATCAATCCATGAAAGGAAGGAAGCCCAAAGCTTGGCTAAAAGCTTCAAACTTCTCCCTAGGCAGATCCTTTGTCAAAAGTTCTGCAAAACTATCCTATGTGACCACATAAGTTAAACTAATCTTTTAAATAGAGAGGATCTCTATAACAAGAGGAAGCAAATTTTCATACACATCCTTTGAGGTGACTGATGTCTCCTTCGTACATGAAAGTAAGGGCTAAATTGCTACACCCTGAGTCAATGTAGAAGACTCTTTGGTCTTCACTTTGCCTTTCACAAGTTGCATTCATTATCAATGTTGAATCCTCCTTCTGATCTGAAGTATAATTGTAGCAGGTATTGTTGTATCGTTGACTTTGGAATCCTCTACCTGCATTTCTTCCAAAGTAGCCTCTACTACCTCTACCTCTAAAATTACCTCTTTGATTTCTGCCACCTCTTCCTCTTGAATTAAAGTTCTGATTATATCCACCATTATTCTGAGCATTATGCCAACAATCATGAGCTAAGTGATTTGTCTTACCACAAATTCAGCAAGCTTTGACTCCATCTTTATTACTTCTGCCTCTTCCTCTACCTTTGCTACCACCTCTTCCTCTTAGGAACTTAGCCTGGCTAGTTGTTCCTTCATCTTCATTTGCTTGTTGCTTCCCTTTGCTATTCTTCTTCTTATCCTTTGAATACATTGCTTGACCTGCACTTTTATCACTTTCACCTTTGACGTCCTGCTCAAAGGTTAGCATGTGTCCTAGCAACTGATTTAAATCAGGAGTAAAATGATCTAGTGATAATTCAGTAGACAAAATGAATGGCTTCCATTTGTCATCACCTCTCAATCCTGTAAGGATTTGCCTTAACAATTTATCCTCCTCAATATCTTCATCAACTGCTCCTAATGCATCTACAATATCCTTCATTCTTTTTACATAATCTGAGATGGATTGAGAGGCCTTCTTCTTGAATGTGGTAAATTATGCCCACAAGGATGCCTTCCTTGACTTTGTGGTGTTTTGGAAATGCTCCTCCAAAGCATTCCATATATCACTTGCACTTTCAAGACCTCTAATGTGAGGTAGCAAGTAGTCATTAACTACCATGTAGATAATGCTCCTGGCTTGAGCATCTCTCTTCATCCAAGTCTTCAAATCTGATAATTCCTCTCTAGTTGGAACACTAGGATCTCTAAACTGAGGCTTTTCTTCTTCACCTGTAATATAACCTATCAAGTCTTTGCTCATGATCTTCCATCCTCATTGACCATGCTGGATAGTTCTCTCTATCCAGTTCTCTATTTGAAGAGAATCTCCCATCCTTTCTTCACCTGTGTATTAAATCCTTCAAGCTTTATGAGGAATAAGGTTACCTTTACTTCGCATGAAGTTCCTTTTGTCTTCCTTGATGTCTTATGGCCTCCTTCTCAAGCTTTGCTCTCAAGCTTTCACCTTTTGAATCTTCAAATGTTGAATTCTTTATGACTGCAGCAGTTGGGGTCCTTCTTCCTTCAATTTTGATACTTCTAGCTCTAATACCACTGATGGAGAGTGTTAATCTCCAAAAGAACAAGCTAAGAGCACCTCTATATCAAGAGTAACTCAAAACCTTTACCAATTTTAAGGATCAATGATCAATTGTCAACTTTTGAATAAACTGTCAAGAAGGTGACTACACAAAAAGTCTGCTGCACATAACTCACTCATTGACTTATCAAATGTGTAAAGTTTTTTATAAAACTTTACACAAGGTGTCTTCTATAGTTTGTGCACCTCCTCCAAGTTAAGTCATTCCAAAAGACTCAGTAGATCTTGAGAAATGATCTTAACAAGTCACCTATGTCTAAAACAGTAGTTCTTTACAGTCAACTTTGACACCTACAACTTCTAAAGCTTGGTTCTCTCAAACTAGAACCCGTTTATGCAAATGCCTTTAGCCATAGATGGCTTACCTTCCAACTTAGATTTTGACTCCTCATTTGTGCAAAACTTTACATTGTGCACTGGGAAATGATCAATTCTTTGATCATCGAGATTGCTCCTGTTTCAGAAGACACTCAACACTTCTTCACATATGAATGTTCCTACTCATAATTCTCATAGCCTGATCACAATTAGAAGCTGAAAACTTGTACAGAGGTCAATCAACTATAGACTTAGACTTCTATAAAGCATTTCACAAAAGATTCAACACAGAAGGAGAACTCTCATAAATATCGGGCGCAACTTTTCTTCATTTCTAGAAAACTTTACCTCTGAGTGATGAGAGAGATCTTACTCACTTCTAAAATGTCTAGTGATTCATACAAAATCTAATTTCTCTATTCACATGCTCTCTCATATTTGCCCCGACATTTTTCCTTGTATATATAGGAAAATATGTACAATCTCATAACCATAGAAAAGTATAAGTGAGCTATCTCTGAATTAATGTACATATGTATACATATCTTCATTCTCTGAACATATACTTTCTCCATGCTTCATAACTTGATCTTTTCTTCAATCCTTGACTTCAAAACTTCATCAAAACTTCAACTGTTGATTGCCTTGCACCAATATTACTCCAATCCGGGGTTGTTAATATAGGTGCTGAGCACAAACGTCGTTTAAGTTCATTGAATGAATTCTCACACTCATCTGTCCATTCAAACTTGGTCAAAAGAGGGTACAAAGGCTTGGCTATGATTGCATACATGTGTATGAATCGTCTGTAATAACCGCAATGACCCATAAATGCTTGTACTTCTTTTACATTATTTGGTCTAGGTAGATCTGCTATTACTCTTACTTTTTCTTTGTCCGTAGGGATTCCATTCTTTGACACAATGTGTCCTAGAATTTTGCCTTGTGTGACCATGAAAACGCATTTTTCTGGGCTCAGACAAACCTGATATTCTCGACATTTGTCAAATACTTGCCTTAGTTCTGGGATATGAGTCGCTGGAAAGTGTCGCGTGCATTTGTGAGCCCAAATGGATCACACGAAATGCAAAAATGCCCCATTCTGTGGCAAAAGCCGTCTTGTGTTGATCTTCTGGAGCAATGGCTACTTGATTATAGCCTCAAAAACCATCAAGAAAGTTGTAAACTTCCTTGCCCGCAACTCTTTCCAATAAATGTTCCGTGATAGGAAGAGGATAACTGTCTCTAATCGTGGCAGCATTAACTTTTTTAGGGTTAATACACACATGCAATTTTCCATTCTTCTTGGGCACTACCACAATGGGGGACACCCATTCGGTATGCTCAATTTCATAAATGAATCCTGCTTCTATCAAACGATCTATTTCTTCTTTAATCTTAGCAGTGTAGTTATCATTGTATGTGTACGGTTTCTGTTTCGTAGGTTTTGCATCTGGAGTCATAGGGATTCTATGGGAGCATATATCCCGGTCTACTCCTTTCAAGTCTTTGTAACTCCAATCAAACACATCTCGATATTCTCGCAATAGGGCAACTAACTCTTCTTCTTCTTCATTCGTCAAATCATGCCCAATGTATGTACATTTTTCTTCTTCTCCTTCTATGGTGACTATGATTTTTTTGGTTTTCTCTTGGTTATCATATACTTATCCAACGTTAGATTTTCTTTTAGGCATTCATACCATGATTCTTCTATCTCATACTTTCTGAAGTTCTCGGGAACCTCAAACAAAGATTCTTCTCCCTTTGACGTGGTTTCTTTCTTCTTTCTTTTCTTTGCTTCACTTTTGTCAGTCACTTGTGTGGCTAACCTCACATCATTTGTAAGCTCTCCATGTCTCTGAGGGTGAGTTTCTACTTCGTAGAAATATTCTTCATCTGATGCAAAGGGAGGGTCCATAATGATTGACTCTAGATCAGAGTCGCTTGCATCCTCAAATGCATCAGTGCTAGGTTCGCATTCTTCAATGATAAAATCACACCTGATTGGATCTATTGTGAAGATTGAGATGTCATAGCCATCCTCATCATAGTGAGGTGTCCATTGTTCTTCATTGATGGCTACATCCGTTGTCGCTAAAATTTCCGCCCAACCATGAGGCTTGAATTCCTCATTTGGAAATACTACAGGTGCATAAGCTAGGTCTTGAAGGGTTCTTGGATGTTGTTCTGAACCTAAGGTCCTAGCTTCTAGCCGTTCTTCCTCTTGTTTGGCTACTTTACACATCCATAGATGAGTATCCTCGTGCAACCATGAGGGGTCTGATTCCAATGAGTGTACTGATCCTGTTTCCTCTTGTGTCTTATGGATGGTGTTCCATTGTATTGGGGGTACATCTCAATGGGAATAGTCTTTAAGATTGACTTTTGTAGTCACTCCTAAATGTTGCAAGTACAAAGAATTAGTTCCCCAATCTTGTACGATTTGCAATTGATGCATGAATGGTCATCCTAAAATCATCTCGTGAGCATGATTTTTCCCAAAATCACAAATGGCAAAAGTATGTTCAAACTCCACACAAGTGGTGAGACACCTTCTAGTAAGCCTAATGGTTTTTCTATATGTCCGTTGGCCATTTGTAGCTTCATCTTGGTAGGTCTTAATGCTGGCTTACCCCAATGTTTCCATAAAGCGGTGGTAGCAATGACTACTCTGGCTCCTGAATCTAAGATGGCTTTGATGGTGTAGCCCTGATGGGTTATTGGAAATTAAGTGTTACCTTCCTCTCCTTCGCTTACATCTCCGATTCTTTCTATTGGTATCTCTAGTACCTTCTTGTGTGATCCTATCTGTGAGTAAGCCATAGCAAGCTCAAAAAATTGATTTGCTATGTGCTTCCACAATTCTGGTTTAACCTTCAACAACACCTCTAGAGTGAGATTACATTGTACTTTAGTGTTCTTTATTACTTCCGTGTTTCTAGGAATTACTGATTCTTCATTCCTCACTATTATCATGGGTGCTCTCATGCTAATAGACTTGGCTTCCCAAGGTCCTATGAACTGAGGTAATTCTTGCAAAGAGTTAGATTCGAAATCTGTGTGTTCACTCAATTGCTCTTCCTCTACATCATCATAAATAGAGGGGATGTCTTGGGGAAATTGCTCTTGCAAGTCATCTATTTCTTGAATAGGAGGATGAGTTCCTTGTTCTTTTCTCCATTTCTCTTCTTGGATTTCTCTTAGAAATTCATGTGAATACTTATGTATGGAAGACAGGTTGTCTTCAACCTCTATATCTGGTACTTGAGACAGGGATGGTGCATTCCTTTCCTGTGTCCCCGAAACAATAGGGTTCCTATGAGATTCTTTTTCTCATTGCTATTGACCAAGTGTTCTAGCCTCTCCAGTAGTCCTTGAAAGTGTAATTCAAGTTTTGCCATGTTATTCCAATTAAGATATCAAGAGGCTTCGAACATAGTTTGTGCTAGTTCTACCATCTTCATGTAAAGTTTAGTCCTCTCAATTTCTAAGTCTGCTCTCGGATAGTTCTTACTCATTTTAGCTATTTGGGGTCCTTCTTTTAATCTCGCTTGATACGCACGAAACATCATATCTAGGTTTTTTGGTATGGGTTCCGCTAAAACTGATCCTGATTTCTGAGCTAGGTTCTCCTGATTAGATTCTTGAGAAGTCAATTCTAGGATGTTGGCTCTCGATTCCTTTAAACGTCCTTACAATTCAGTTATCATCTTACTCCATTTTCTCTTAATTCTTTCTCTAGGGTCTTTCCATGATTTTGTCTTTTTATTACTAGACTCTCCAACTTCACTAGTCTCAGCTATTTTCTCTTGATTAAGCTGTTGATTTTGTAAGAGCGCATGGGCTCTTGTTATAGCTTGGATAGGCACGTATGTAGGGTTGGATCCATGTGCATTGTGTACAATACCTATCACGTTGATCGGTGTCACTTTTGAGGCATTTGAAGGGTTCTTAGGACAATCTTTGATGATATGTTCTTTACCACAATCAGCACAAAAGCCTTGTATGTTATAGTATTGTGATTGTCCTACTATCGGAGGATGTGGACAATCCTTTATGAAATGATCTCCTTGGCACCTAAAGCAAGGTCCTCTAGGGCCCTGTGGTCTTGGTTGTCTCAATTGGGGCCGTGGATTAGGGTTGGTGTACATCACATTAGCGTAATGGGGCTCCCAACTGGGTTCCAATGGTGGACTATCGTATTGATATGTCTCCACATGCTTTGGTGACTCTGTGTAATATGCGGGTGGACTATCTACATGAGTAGAGTCAAAACTGTTAGAATTAGGGTCACTTTCTGTGATCAGAGGTGAAGAAGGTACTAAAGCCCTATTGAGGTTCTCTTCTGCAGCAGTGTATTTGACTGAGATAACATTAGCTGGTGGGGGTGGCTGCTGAGCTAAAACAGGTTGAGGTCTTTGTTGAGCCTGATAAGGATAGTTTTGCAGAGGCCTATAGTAATGAGGCTGAGCATTATATTGACCTTGATACCTACCTGGTTGTGGCTATGCTTGCGGGTAGTTATATCGTACTGCTTGTTTGTTCTGAGCTGTGTGATTTGTGTATCGTCTCTCAATTGTACAGTATTGGCCACTAGGGTTAGCTTGTGGTTCTGTTACATTGGGACACACATTTGCCATATGATCACCACCACAAGTGTAAAAACGCTTGTTTGTTGTTAACCTATGCAGTTTAGCCTAAGCTAATAATTGACTGAGGGGGTTGAGTAATCTTCCAACCTCAACTCAGCTCCTTTGATTGCTCTGTTGGCCAAGAAGTCCCACTTCCCAAGCCTTGCGTTCTTCACTACCTTGCATTGCTTGTCCTTGATAGTCCTTGCTAGACCTATAAAAAAAATTCAATGTTTAGATTCAATTCTTAAATGGATGTTCAAGCACTTTGATATATACACCTTTAGATCCCTTTCTCCTTTGCCCTAAATTTTAATGCCTCCTTTCTTTTCTAGCCCCAACAATGTGTCAACCTCAAATTATCCTCTATAAAATTCAACATCTTCTTTTAAAAAAACATGTAATACTCGTAAAGAGCTTTCTAATGAGCTATAAAGCTCAAAAAACGAACTTCGGATGAAAAAGATATGAGCGTTCAGGCCCTCGGGGGTAAAAACTGACCAATAGGTTTTTCTTCAAATATGAGCTAAGGGGTCTCCTATGAGCTTAATCACCCAAAAATTTGCTTAAAATGGCCCCAAATTTGCCCAAAAATCAAACCCTTATTTTTGTGTTTGGGGTGGACAATCGCGATGGTCTAGGACCGTCGCGATGGCTCAGGTGAACCATCGCGATGGCGTGGTACAATCGCGATGGTCCGATGGCACGAGGTGTCGCGATGGTCTAATGCAAAGTGCCACGATGGTCGAATCGGCGAGCAATCGCGATGGCATCGGTCAATGGTCAACACAATCGTCACAATGGTGTGAGCCCCTCGTGATGGTCACGAGGCGCGATGGCTTGAGCCAATCGCGATGGTCCAATTTTGAGGCGTCGTGATGGCGTACCTGGTATCGTCGCAATGGTCTAGCTTGACACATGGCAGATGATCGTCGTGATGGCATGAGCCAATCGCGATGGCGTGGGGTCGACGGGATCGTCGCGATGGTCAGTGACCATCGCGATGGCTCAAGTGGACCGTCACAATGGCTCAAGTGAACCGTCGCGATGGTCCGGCCAAGCCGTCGCGATGGCATGAGCCAATTGCGATGGTGTGACCCAATTGTGATGGCGTGAGCCCATCGCGATGGTCCACCAAACTATGAATTTTTGAAATGCGTTTGTGGATTCGTGTGTGCACTATTGTCGACTACCTCTTGGTGTACTCGTTTACCAAAAATGCTGAACTTGGCAGACCATCGCGATGGTCTGACACACACGACAGATTCTGACAGAAAGTGGATTTTTTACCTTTTGGAAGCTTTCTTGCTACTCTGGAGCACTGTACCTACAAGAAAACTCAAAAACACACATGCACATGCAAGCACAAAAGCTCTCTCTCTCTCGTGCGTGCACAAATGAGGGGAAATGAGGAGAATGGGTGGATATGGTGAATTTTATGATTTTTTCGGGGTGGAAGAAGATGATGCGGTGGTGAAGAAAGAGTGTAAACGAGATGAAAAACACAAAAAACTAACTAAAAACAACAACAAAAACTGAAATTTTTACCTTCCAATGCCACTTCTTGCTATACTCTTACCATCATACATTCATCCTAGACTCGATCCCCGGCAACGACGCCAAATTTGGTGTTGCTCTAGCACAATGGTAAGTACAACGTTAAGAAGCTCCACCTCCTTAATGTCAATCCATGGAAGAGATAGGAGTGATATGAAGATCATGAATGTGAGATGTAGTGAGAGTGAAGGTGAGAAGCATAGAGATGCACACACACATACACACACACACAATGAAGAGACAAGCAAGACACAATGGAAGGTAGGAAAATAGACTCTATTACTCAATATCTCAATTACAAGCTCAAAATAGCTCTAAGCTCACACTAACCAACACTAACCAACCTCAAAAATGAGCTCTCTAGCTCTTTTTATAGATTCTAGACGTTTTGACCGGTTTCACTTCTAGTGATCGGCATAGTTAAAAAATAGGTTCTCGGTGCTATTTGAAAGGGTAAATGGGATCCAAAAATAGCCAAAATTGGTAGGCTCATTCTACCTAAGCTCCTCAAGCTCGAGGACTCCTCGGCTTGCACAAAATGATCCGTCTGGCTCCCTGCTACTTCATTGTGCTCTCTCTTTACATGCTTCCTCGACGTCTGTGCCTCTGGCTATTGCCAACACTTGTCTTTTTTCTTCTTGGATTTGTCTCTTTTCCTCAAAACTAAGAGATCCTAACCACATATCTTACCTTCAAAGCCTAACTTTTGAACAAACACCTTGCCATTTCCATAAGAGACATGTTCTTAGTCTTAGCAAATCCTTTTTTTTAGGTGTATATGGCATTATACACTGATGTTTTAACCCACACTCCACTAGAAATGCATTAAACTCAAAAGACATATACTCCCCCCCACTCATAATGGAGGGTTCCCATTTTACATGTTGACATGTTTTCAGCCATAGACAAGAATTGTGTAAAGCACATAAACACTTTGGAATTTGCTTTCAATGGATAAATTGATGCTTTCAATGGAATTCATCAATGAAAGTCATGAAGTATAGGTAATTCCCAAATGAAGGTATCTGCATGGGACCACAAACATCACTATGAGCAAGTTGCAATCAATGTGTAGGTCTAATTGAACCACATTTGGGAAATGAAGAACAAAAAAAATCCAGGAGTGAATTTGGTCTTTTGCTACTTTTCATGAAGTGAATTTATGGGATAATGTGGGTTTAAAAAAAAAATTTATCAATGCATGTGCCTATGCATCTCTGCCATCCCAATGAAGTTTCTCTGCAGTAGCTACAACAGGAACCACAAAAACACCAAGAAATTGAAGATCATCATCTTCAACACCAGCTATATCACTTTTAAACACTATTTACAAGCATAAGAGGACATGTTTCAAGAACTTACATCATATTCCACAAGTCATTTGCTACCAATACAAGATGCACCATGCATGCCCACAAAGGGTAATTAGAACCATCCAACTTATCCTCAATAGCCAACATATGAAATACATCATTTCTTTCAGCCATGGCTAGTGACTAAATACCCTAATCTAGATAATTGATTGTATCTCAAAATAATTGAATATAAATACCCAATCAAGCTCTAGTAGACCTATTTTAGACTTCAAAGCACTTGTAGAGGCAAACCAAAAATTATATATATGTTTAGGAACAAAAGGGTGAATTTTCTTGCATGGTTGTTGTGATATTGCATTTCTACGTTGAAACAAGCTCAAATAAATATTTCGATGACAATTTTTGTGTGATTCTAAAATTGTGATCAGAAAGGTATCAAAGATTCCCTCAAGAAAGTGGCAACCTACTTTGATACCGATTGTTGGAATTCGAGGACTATGGAAGCACATGAGTAGCACAAGGAAGGATAGGAAGCTTGGAGAACAACACTACCTTGATTGTAACGTGTTAGGGTTATAGGTCTATATAAAAGTTGGGAGGGGGAACTCCCAAAGAAGTAAAAAGAGCCTTAACAATCCTAAGTGTGTTCATAAACATCACTACCAAAATATATCAATAGTTCTTTCGATTAATAGCTTGTGATTGAGTTATGGCAAGTAGGTCCATCCTTTTGCCTAGAACAAGTCTTGTGACGTCTTCTTCTTTGCTTATTGAGAACATCCAAATTCTCTTCTTGATAGTTCATCTATGGATGAGATGTTCACGTTTGAGAGATTCAAGGGATGTAGAAGACAGTTATGCAAGAATGTCTCAAGAATTCTAAGGTAGATGTGGATGAGATCCAAAATGTAAAGGATATTACAACACAGAGTAGGAGAGAACATAATTCAACTTATAATGTGGTTAGCCTGCATTTAAGAGCTCAAGGATTCAAGTGAGTGCTTCTAGAAAGTTAAGTTGAATTTTAGAGGCGTAGAGCATCTCTTAATGATGAAGTTTCTTTGTATATAGGCAACTATTTCCATGTAAAAAAGAAGTACCAAAGCTAGAGTGATAATGTGACTTATGAAAAATATAATAACATGTTTGTGGATTTGAAATTTCTTCGATTTAGAATAGTGGATTTAAATGATTCTTCAATAGATAGATGCAATGGTATTTTGAAGATTCTAATCAAACTTGATGAATGTGAAGTTCTAAAGGATAGAAAATGGGATAGAGCTACTCTTACCATAATGAATCAAGCAATCGATGGATCCATTTTGGAGAAAGACATAAAGCATCTTAGTGTACAATCCAAGCAACAAATATCATAGCTTGTTACATTTGAGGAAAGATATCCTTTTGCTTAGTATGGCTTTGAAAGAATCAATATTAAATTAACTTTTTTGACATTTAGGTCATTGAAGAGGATTTTGAGAGACTGTAATGATTTCAACCAAAAAAGCCTCCATCTATTATATAAGTGCAACAAAATAGACAAATTCTACATATTCCTAAAAGATGTGATTTTCGAGTCAAATGGCATATGGGAATGGGCCTTAAGACACTGAACTATCTGTACAATATATGCAAAATATCTAACACTGTTATAATGGACCATCAAAGTAATGGAATTTTGATAGTGTCAAAGGTAGATTTGTGGGATTCACTCAACATTGTATTTGCATATTATGACAAGAAAATGTTCCTAGAAAGGATATCCTACCAATTGAGAATCATCTCAAAACATTGCTCATGCTATGTCAGAATTTGATGTTTCAATGTTTCTACCATTTTAAATATAAATGACTTCATACAAATTCTACAATATGGACTTGTAGCACATTCTACGTAATCACTTACCATTCTTCATCAAAATATACAATTTTCCACTGATATGGTTCACTTAGCGTCTTGAAAAGTCATAATACCTTGCATGCAACTCTTTTAGATGCACACAAAATTTTGGTGGAGCATCAAAACTCAATAGTCTACAAAAGCTTTGAAATTGTTCCTATTGAAGAATCTTACAAAAGATTATAATCAAAGAAGAAGATTGAGACATCAAATGCAAAAATCCTTAATTCTATGCAGATATAGACATAGAGAAATATGCATTGAATAGAGAGGCATGGAACATCATACATGATGGAGGGCTACAAAGAATTTTGACAATAAAAAATGGCAAGGATAAAGATGTGACTTATGAAAGAATAATTATTTCTTCTTGTCAACATACGTATAATTATAATTTTCTCAAAATTGATAAATTATACTCCACTTTCCTTCTACTTCTACTCCACTTTCCTTGTATCTATACTTGTGGATCTTTAGTGGCATTTATGATGGTTATTGGGGATTCTCTAATCGAGGGGATGCCAAAACATAGTAGACTACTTTGCCATATGGATCAAACATTTCACTAGTATCTATTTTATAACACAATGCATATGTTGCATAGTTCAAAAATTATTTGGTTCTTATTACCTAATGGATAATGTAGGCCAAAACTTAAAGTTTTGACTTCTTTACATGATCACAACTTTGTGTATGCTTGGTTGCATTTGATATCCCCTAGGAATCATGGCTAGCTATTTCTAAAATTTCATGCATAATGTACCATGTTGACTAAATTCAATATGTAAAATAAATATATCAATAAGGGGAAAAATTAAGATGGCTTAAGAGGCTCTCTAGTCTCCCATGTGCCATCTCCGTGCTACCTTTTTCCCTTCTCATAATTTTTTCATCTTCTAGATAAATTTTCAATTAGTAAGAAAGAATACATTTAGATTACTATGCTATCTTAGAAAACTTTAAGTGTATAGGTGAAATACAGTCACCTACTTGCTTATCAACCTCATTTGCTTCAAGCATCTCATGTTTCCATAGTCAAATCTTTAATTCTTTGGCATTCCAACTAGATATGCTTGAGGATTGGATTCGAGGTTCATCTATCTATGCATCTACTTAGATTCCTTTTTTGAAATATATTAGTTCTCTTACATTTCAAGGTAATTTTCTCCGTCTTCCAATTCAATATCTAGCAACTCCTCATCTATGATGCCTAGGTCTTTTTCTTACATATATCTCTATGAGATCCTTGCAAGGGTTTTATCCTCTTTTATATTGAATAATTTTTCTACATCACTTAGAAAAAAATAATGTAAATCCTCCAACTCAATTGTGGGGAGGGTCAACAAAAATAAATATATGCTCAGTTACATCATTTCCTCCTAAATGTAGGATATGATCATATCAAACTTCACATAGACTAGGTCAATCTTGAGAATCTCATTATTTTTGGATTCTATATTAATTTTATCTCTAACTTTTGACATCATGCCATGGTTAACATGAGACATCATCACGTATGCTCCCCTTAGTGATGTGTTTGAGACCCTTCTCCCTCTCAAATCTCTCCTATTCTAGTGCCTCTTTTTTCCCAAATATCTCCACTAGTAGATCTTGTAGTGAATGTGTTGATAGACCAAATCGAAGGGGCTTGGTTATCACAATTGTAAGACTCAACTTCGTTGTAATACCAATTTATTACTTCCTTGATTAGAAACAAGAATGTGTTTTAAAATGCAAGAAATGCATTATATTTCAAGTATAATAACCTCCACGCATCTTAAAAAAGATTGATAACTGTCGTCAGATTTAGGGTGATTTGAAAAGGAACGAGTGTGTTTTGAGATGCAAGGAGGGCATTCTATTTCAAGTGTAGGGATATCCATGCATCTTAAAACACACTCCTATGTGTCATTATGTCTAGCATGATGTGAAAAGGAAGCAATGTGTTTCAAATTCAATGAGGGTATTTCATTTCAAGTAATATAAAGTATATGCATTCTAAAGCAAGAAGGGTGTTTCATTTCAAGTATGTAAAGTATATGCATTTTAAAAAGCAGTGCCAATGGTATATTTCTCCAAGTGCCAAAGGAAAGGTAAACCCATGTGTTGCCTCAAAGTGATCCAAGAATAACAAAAAAGAGGGACAAGGCAGACTATCAGCATCCTCCAAGAAATAAGAAAGGCTTTCAACGCCATGTATCTAGTGATCCCAAAGATGTCATTCATGTAGATCCATGAGCAATGGGACCTCATCATAAAGTGGGAAAGAGTGGCAATAAACGGCCTTCATGAGGGAACTGAATGTTTCCTTATCAATTTTTTTGAAGATAGTGTTTTCTTGGCTACACATGCACATAGAGTAATTGTAATGGTAAGGGACATGGAGAGGGCAAAGATGATTTGCCATAGGTATGACAAATTTCTCCGATCAATTGAATGGGTGGACATTGAAATGCATGACATCCTCCTGTGGCACCAATGCATATGGCAAAAGACTTTAGTAATTTTCATCCAAGAGGCAATGCATACAATAAATACTAGAAGTCACAAAAAGCACCAAGAATATTTCAATCAATAGAGAAAACGTGATAGGATGAAATCAAGGCTAAGATAATGAAATATAGAAGAAATTTCATGATTTTCTTCACATGTTGGATGACTTTATGAAGCTCCCTCTTCCTAATTCCAAACATGAAGGGAAAAAATGAACCTTGCATGGGCCTTGTAAGGATTCCTAATTTTTAGGGACTAAGCTTAATCTTGTACTTTCTTAATGGAACAAAGTACATTTAATAGATAACTTCTTAATAGGCTGAAGTAGGGTTTTTTTAGCTAAGCTAGGATCATCTCTCTCTTCTGCTAAGAGAGAGAGAGAGATGTTGACATATTTAAGTAATGATGTGTGTGAACACTCTAGGACCACCGGGGCACTTTTTTCCCTCTTTAGGAGGTTTTTTTCCCCCAGTTTGTATATACACCTATTTCCCTAATGGGATAGTTATCTTTGTACATTCTAGTGGTAATGCATTCAGTATTGTGTGTTGTGCTCCAAGCTTCTTCTTCTTCTTCCTTGTGTTGTTCACATCCTTCCGCAAACGTCTAACTCCAACAATTGGTATCAGTGTAGGTTGTCGCTTCATCTAGGGTGTTGTCTACACCTCTCAGGTTGCAATCTCAAAATCCTACAAAATTTGGTAAGCATACTCAAGATGTTTCAGAGATCAAAACAACTTTGTTGTGTCATGGCGAAATCGCGATCTCAGCTCATTTTGGCCTCCGAACACACTATCATAGTGCTTGTGCAGGCTATTTTGTCTTTTTGTGCCAAAGATATATACCAATTTTGGTTTGCCAGTATAAGCACCTCAAAGTCTGCTACAGGTATGTTGGTTGTTGAGGATAAGTTGGATGGTACGAATTACCCATTGTGGGCTTATATGATGCGTCATGTATTGGTTGCAAAAGCACTATGGAATATTGTGCAGGGTGTTGAAAGACATCATGTTACACCTGCAAATACAGGTACTACAACTACAAGTGTTGGAGCTAATGGAGATGGTGTTGAAGATGATGATATTCTACAAATTCCTGTTCGTGCTACTGTTTTTGTTGCACCTACTATAGAGCAGATTTGTTGGGATGGCAGAGATGCTCAAGCACATGCATTGATAGCTTTGTCTATCAAACGTGCCATTATTCCTCACATTCGCTCTCGCAGAAGAGGTAAGGCTCCTTGGGATACAGTTACCACATTGTACTAGGCTAGGAATGAGGCTCGTGTTGCTTACCTCCGAAAAAAATTGGAGAGTGAGCACATGATGAAGGTGATTCTATGAAGATTTTTCTCACAAAGATCAAGTATTTAAAAGAACAGTTGATTTCTACTGATGAAGTAATACTAGATGGCTCACTTGTGCAGATCGTTCTGAATGGTCTTCCTGAATCATATCAGATTTTTGCTTCTACTCTTCGTTTGATGATGAGAGGCAATCCATTGAAGGCAAAGTCCGAAGTGTCTATGTGCTTCAAATAGTTTCTGGTTTTGGCTGAAAATCTGTCAGCATGTAAAATGGGCACCCTCCGTTCTCATCGAGGCAGGGAATATATGCCTTCTGATTTTAATGCATTTTTTGGATGAACGTGGGATAAAACATCAGTGTACAGTGCTGTATACGCCTCAATAGAATGGGGTTGCTGAACAGAAGAACAGGTCACTCATGGAGATGGCGAGATGTATGATCAAGAGTTAGGCTTTACCACATAGTTTTTGGCTTAAGGTTGTCACGTGTGCACCATATGTACTTAATAGGTGTCCCACTAAAGCGCTACAGTCTATCACTCTATATGAGGCTTGGCATGGTCACAAGCCATCCGTTGCTCATCTGCATATTTTTGGTTGTTTGGCATATGCATTAGTGCCTGAACAACATCGCAAAAAATTGGATGATAAAGCAATAAAATGTATTTTTGTTGGGTACAGTTCTGAAAGCAAAGGCCATTGTCTCTATCATCCACATACTAAACACATTCTGGTTAGCCATGATGTTGTTTTTGTGGAAGATGCTATTCAACCCTTACTCTCATGTACTCAGGAGACATCTGTTAGCTCCAAAGACATGTATGATACTTTGTTGCCTCTTTTTACAGGTGGACAATCTAATGCTCATCCTAATTAGGCAACTTCTCAACCTTTGTAGGTTTCATGTGATGATGAAGATCATTCTATTTCTGATGCATATTTACATGATGCTTTTGTTGATGAGAGAGCTGATATTGAGCAGGAAAAAGCTATGCCAAAATGGCTAGTGCAGACTTTGCGTGACAGCAAATTAGATGCACCTCTGTCATATCGTACTCGTTCATGCTCTCATAGTGCCTGTTTTGCATCATATTGCTATGCTATGGCTACCTCTAGTCTCTCGGATGAGACTAAACTTGTTTCGTTTGATGAAGCACAAAACTGAGAACATTGGATGGTTGCAATGCAATCTGAATATGATGCTATCATGAAAAATGGTACATGGTCTTTATGTGACTTGCCTCCTAGCAAGAAGGCCATTGGCATTAAGTGGGTATACAAGCTGAAGCATAAACCTGATGGAACAGTTGATAGGTATAAGGCTAGGCTTGTTGCAAAGGGTTATGCATAGGAAAGATGCATTGATTTTGATGAAACATTTGCTCCTACTTGCCGAATGACTACTGTTCATAGCATTTGTGCACTTGCAGCTCATCATGGTTGGAATGTACATCAATTGGACATTAAAATAGCATTTTTGAATGGTGAATTGCATGAAGAAGTGTATGTTTTTCAGCCCCGTGGCTTTGTGCAAAAAGGGCATGAAAACTAGGTGTGCAGGTTAAAGAAGGCCTTATATGGTTTAAAGCAAGCACCGCCTACTTGGTATGAAAAGATACATGCTTATCTGATTGCACATGGTTTTTAGAACAATCCAACTAAAAGCACCTTATATGTTAAGCATGCTAATGATGTGTTTCTGATCATTGTAGTATATGTTGATGACATGTTGTTCACCGGTCCTCATGACATGCATATTGCTAATTTTAAGGCTGATTTGCATGCCTCATTTGAGACATCTAATTTGGCGCATTTTCATCACTATTTGGGCATTCAATTTATGCAAGTTGATGCTAGAATGGCTTTGTGTCAAACAAAATATATTGACACATTATTAGAGTGTTTTAGCCTTGAAGACTGTAAGCATATTGCCACTCCTATGGAGACAGGTTTATGAT
This sequence comes from Ceratopteris richardii, assembly GCA_020310875.1. NCBI lineage: Eukaryota > Viridiplantae > Streptophyta > Polypodiopsida > Polypodiales > Pteridaceae > Ceratopteris > Ceratopteris richardii. Next base: position 74,529,033 of record CM035430.1, on the reverse strand, counting down.
TGAGTTTTTATGATGCTGGAGATGCATTTGATGTTGTTCTCTATCAGTAGGTTGTTGGATGCTTGATTTACTTATGCATTACTCGGCCATATATTCAGTTTGTTGTCTCACAGATGAGCAGGTTTATGCATTGCCCTGGTGTCAAACATTGGTAGGTGGTTAAGCGCATCTTTCGCTACTTGAGTGCTACTCGGCTACTTGGATTGTTTTATCCCAAGGGGAGATCACTACCGTCAGATTTGCATGCTTTTTCTTATAGTGATTGGCTGGTTTCTATGACACTCGTGTGTCCACCAGTGGTTTTTGCTTCATGCTTGGTAGCTCATGTATATCTTGGTTGAGCAAGAAGCAGCCTATTGTGGCCACTTCCAGTTGTGAGGCTGAGTATAGGGCATCTTTCATAACGATTGTTGAGTGTGTGTGGCTTAGATGCCTTATGGCTGATTTGGGTGTTGATCACTCTTCTGCCACCACCATCTTCACTGATAGTCAGAGTGCATTGGTAGTTGCGAGGAACCCTATGTTCCATGCTCGCACTAAGCACATTGAGGTGCATTATCATTATGTCAGGGAGAGGTTCTCCGTTGGGGAGATTAGCTTGGCATATGTGCCCATGCAGGAGAACATTGCACACCTTTTTATGAAGGATCTGTCTAGGGAGAAATTTGAAGCTTTGCGCAAAGCTTTGGGCTTACTTCCTTTTGTGGATTGATTCCACATAGCGTGGCACTTCCTTATACATGAGTGACAGCTCCTTGTTCACCGCATCACTCCTAGGGAGGATTTGTTGATATATTTTAGGTAGTGATGTGTGTGAACACTCTCGGACCATCAGGGCACTTTTTTCCCTCTTTAGGAGGTTTTTTCCCCCAGCTTGTATATATGCCTATTGCCCTAATGGGCAACTTATCTTTGTACATTCTAGTGTTAATACATTCAGTATTGTGTGTTGTGCTCCAAGCTTCTTCGTCTTCCTTGTGTCGTTCGTGTGCTTCTGCAGACGTCCAACTCCAACAAGAGAGAGAGAGAGAAGTCACTTTCCACCAAAAAATTAGTCTATCTTTGTGAATAAAAAATTATATTTGTGAAGAAGTATCTTTTACATATATGATTTATTCAAATGGCCCATACTTTTATGCATATGTCAAAAATTACTTTATTTTAATCCATTTTTTAAAAAAACACTCAATAAAAACATACTTTGGAAAATCCCTTCGAAAATTAAGTGCCACATCATCAAACTCATAAGTTTGGTTGTTCCAAAAATTGACTTTTTTTATAAAAGTATTTTCATTCTTACATTGCAAAAAGTCATTTTGACATATCCATATGCCAAAACACAATTTTCCTTGCAGCACAACTAAAATACAAGCCATTCTTAGCCATCATTGTGCTTCTTACTATTGCGAACATCATGGTGCTCGCATGTATTATGGACATGAGACCAAAACTTGTGCGTACTCCTCAGTCAACAAGTATAGATGTTTGTTTTCCAGTAAAATTTGCACCAACAACTATAAATAGCAATGAAAAAGAGCCTCAAAATTAATGGTGTGCAGTTGGAGAGAAGAACATTGATCTTTGGGTCAATAATGCATTTTATCTTCTAGGTCAGTGTCTAATTAATCCTACATTTCATAGTATATCCACATTTCTCCAATTCCTTGGTAGTGGTGAAGCTCAACTTCTAGGTTATCACAAGCAATTGTCTAGCCATCCAACATTTATTGCAAATTATCGAATGCAGCTATGTCATCACAACAATTTCAAGATAAGGAATTTAAAAAATGTTGTCAAATCTTTGGAAAATCACAACAACATAGCCCAACAAGACATGCAAGAAAGGGAGAGCACATATACAAAGTTGAAAGCCAATATAATGCAACTCAAAGAGACTCCACTTGGTATGAGATACAGGAAACGGCCATTATCATCCTTTGAAGCTCTTTCAATTGGTGGCAAATAATAGAAGTAGCATATTTTTTCAATTAGGTTTGTGTTTCACTTATTTATTTTTGTTATCATACTTTTAGATTGAGTTTTGAATCATGCAGATCATTTGTTTAAGATGTCAGTGCTTCATCAACAATAGAAGACCAATAGGAAAACATATCAAGATGCAAGTGATTAAAGATTTTGCAAAAAAATTAGAAGATATCCTTACTCCTAGAGAGGTACGAATGGTATGTGATAAAGCAGGTATTAGTCTAGAGGATACACTACATTGTATAATCTTTTGAAGCAGGCATTACAAAACAAAGATATTTTGCAAAGTATTTTTCCATGCCTATACAAGGTATCTCTAAAGAAGAAGACATCCAATGAAGATGTAGCTAATATTCTTGGCCATTACTTACATATAGAATAAATTATGCCCACATCCATTTATCATTCAGCTACATAAGAAAAGGATTCACTTACACAAAGTGCAACAACATATTTGTTGATTTGGGAAGGCTTCAAAGGGAAATGGTTTTATTTTACAAATCTACAATTCAAGCTATATCCACTATTGTGATAATGATATTTATGGTATTTTTATTTAATATAAATTTTTTTATTTGATGTGGATTGTGATTCTAGACTCAATTTTGTATTGAAGTTAGACAAATGTCAAATCATAAAGGGATGATGTATGGAGAGACTTAGTATGACACTCATGAATAAAGCTATGGAACATGCCATTATTGATGGAAAGGAAAACTCTACCTATCATTTTACATACAATGTTCAATTCGAGAAAGATATATGGTGGTTAGATGCTATTGAAGTACCCAAAGAATCCGAGTATGTTCTTTCATTGATACACTTTGGTGGACTTAAAGACTATCAAATGCATGTTACATTTCAAACAAGGTGCATATGCCTCTATCCTTGTGCACATTGCATGTGAGGTCATAAACCAACAAAGAGACAATAAACATCGTAGATGATTTAGATGATGGCATAGTTGCATCTACACCTAGAGAATGGATATATCTTTAATGGGGTGTCCCATGTTAGGTACACCTAATCATGAAATGTCGAATAAAAATTCAAATTCCATTATTCCATTTCCTTTAGTTAATGCTCACTTTTTCACCTTGCATGCTTTCATGAGAATTTTTTATAAACTATTGAAGCTCCATATAGAATATGCATTTCCATGAGGCCAGTTGATGAATTTGTACAAGCTATAAAAAAAATCGTAGGAACTCCTTAATTCAAACACTTTTCATGGTGGAAACATAACCCTAGTTGTCAAGAAATTTGATGAATCTCAAATAGTTTACAACAAGTGGCAATGGCAAGGAATGAGGCAAGAATATTTTTTAGAAGAGGTTCTAGAACTCAAAATAATGAACATTATGAGCTATGGAGATACCTATGCATGATCAAAATAGAAAATGATTCTCAAGTTGATCTCTGTAATAAGCAAAAGAAGGTGTGTTCATGCTTAGATAAGCTGATAGATTTGATAGGTCTTAGTGGTTTCAATGATACCCAATATCAATTGTTTCAAGATACGTTATTGGAGTTCACAAAGTGTTTCATCCTATCTTGGGGGGAGAACAATATTATACACTACATTGTAAGTCTACTCAATTTTTCAAACCTTTTGTTGCACTTACTTTTTTACAATGTACTTCAAAATTTCGAACATATTTTATTTTCACATGGAGCATTTTTCATGCATTGATATGGATCATTGGAGATTTCTTAGCATCCAAGGAATGGAGACATCACATTACAATGCTAGACATGTGTACTTCAAAAACACATGACATGGTGGTGGTCCAATGCAATCAAAAAATATGGAAGAGATTAATTGGTTTTGCCACACTACATTCTCAAGAAAGTTTGTCACGGAATGAACTAGAGAGTCACATTTAGCAAACATTCCAAGAACGATACAACATAACATTGCTATTGAGAAATGGAAGTCATCATTAGGATGTCTACATCATGCTCAATGGTGTGGTAGAATCCTACGAGATGGTTCACTTTGGAAATAAAGTGAACTCATTATTTCCATTAAATGGTAAATCATAGGGTTATAGATAATCTTGTTTTCAATGTGTTATTCTTTCTATTACTATTTTCTTATTTTTAAACTAATTTAGTACATATAATTATGAATAGGGAAATTTTATGTAAAACTCTACAAAAGTTGGGTAAACAACACATCCCTAAAATGATAAATCTTATTTCCCATTGTTTTATCAATCTAGATTCGTTTATTTTGTTTATAAGTCTTACTTAATTTTTTGTATGTTTTGAAACTAGTTTTTGTTCATTTAAGCATGAAAAGATAATTTTAAAACAAAATCTATAAATAGAGAGAACTCACTTCATTTAACACTTTACAACTTGAGAGAATGGCATGCGCCAAGCAGATTGCAAGGAAAGAGCATGTGGTCCATCCTAGCCATGTGCAAGGAACTCAGTGTCCTCCATGGATGCAACCCCACAAGAGACGCTCAAGTGCTTCCCACACTTGCATACCTTACATGATGGTACACCCTCTAGGATAAATCCATTGTGAGAACACAAAGTGGCAAATCAACAAAAGGATTGGCCTCAAGAACATTCAAATTCAAATTTAGAAGATGAGCCACCACATAGGACACCCATCAAGACAACGCCTAAATAGGTGGTGAGGAGAATAGTTCTATCTGATTCTACTTCAAATCCAAACTTATCATCTAATGAAGAAGTAACACTAAACCACCATCGAATGGGACACACATTCCAGAAAGCCATAAGGCAAAACATCCAAGCAAGACACTTCCCCCTAGGATAAGGCCAGATACCAACAAAGGAGGAAAGGGAGCAAATTTAGCACACAAGTCAACAACAAAATGTGGAAGATGAAGCTAGACCTTCAAGGCAAGTACAATGAAAAAAAAAAGATTATTAACCACACCATAGACAACAACAAGCACAACCTAACATTCCTCCCAATACAAGAACCCCACAGAGATGGCAGAGGAACTAGAGCATTTGGAGACATAAGACACTATCAAAAATCAATTGAAATTCTAATACCATGAAGAGAATTTGCGAGAATGCTAAAGAAAGAACTTCAAAGTTATTGTGTGGGTTTGAGAATACAAGGAATAGCACTTGAGGCACTCCAAGCGGCGGTAGAGGTCTACTTCATCTTCATGCTTGAAGGTGCCAACTTGTGTGCTATCCATGCCAAGAGAGTAACCATACAACCCAAAGACATTCAGGTAGCTAGAAGAATAAGAGGAAATAACCCATGACCTTTGTAATTAGTTTCTATTGAGAAACACATTTTGCAATGTACTTCAATGATGAATGAAACCTTTTGTGTTACCCTATATATTCTCTCTCTCTCTCTCTCTCTCTCTCTCTCTCTCTCTCTCTCTCTCTCTCTCTCTCTCTCTCTCTCTCTCTCTCTCTCTCTCTCTCTCTCTCTCTCTCTCTCTCTCTCTCTCTCTCTCTCTCTCTCTCTCTCTCTCTCTCTCTCTCTCTCTCTCTCTCTCTCTCTCTCTCTCTCTCTCTCTCTCTCTCTCTCTCTCTCTCTCTCTCTCTCTCTCTCTCCCTCTCTATCTATCTATCTATCTATCTATCTATCTATCTATCTATCTATCTATCTATCTATCTATCTATCTATCTATCTATCTATCTATCTATCTATCTATCTATCTATCTATCTATCTCTCTCTCTCTCTCTCTCTCTCTCTCTCTCTCTCTCTCTCTCTCTCTCTCTCTCTCTCTCTCTCTCTCTCTCTCTCTCTCTCTCTCTCTCTCTCTCTCTCTCTCTCTCTCTCTCTCTCTCTCTCTCTCTCTCTCTCTCTCTCTCTCTCTCTCTCTCTCTCTCTCTCTCTCTCTCTCTCTCTCTCTCTCTCTCTCTCTCTCTCTCTCTCTCTCTCTCTCTCTCTCTCCCCTAATTATCTTGTAACTATGTTTTGAAAGAGAGAAGTTAATTTTATCTTTTTCTATGCTTATTCTCTTTGAAATTTGAGAAAATATGTCCATATAAGCCTTTCCATGATAAAAAGTGCAAAAAATAAAACCCAAGCATAGAAATGCGGGAAAAATATCCACGAAATATTCATAAGGCCTAATCTCGTGTTTTCATGGCTCGAGGTTTTTTAGCACTTGTAAGCCATGGAAAGGCTTAGGTATGTGTTTTGGCTAGTTGTAGCATGCATTCAAAGTGTGTTGGCTTGCATAAATGCTCAAGGTTAACATTTAGAGTGCTCATGGTTTACATCTAGACTTCTTTTATATGTTTTACCCCTCTCAACCCCTTCTCTATCCTTATTTTCTTTGATATGGAGTTAATATGTCCATGCAACCCTTTCCAAGGCTCACAAGTTCAAAAAAAAAAACTAGCCATAGAAACGTGGAAAAAGACTTTGCAAAATTTTTGCAAAGCCTAATCTCGTGTTTCTAAGGCTAGGGATTTTTTGCACTTGTAAATCTTGGAAATGCTTACACATGTATTTAATGTAGCATTAGGTTGCATTAAGTGTGTTGGCTAACATAAGCACACAAGCTCTACACACATGTTAGTAACATGCCGAAAAGGGCTTGAAAATTCCTCAAAATCACAAGAAACATCTTTTTCATTGTTCAAACATTACCCAACTCAAAATGGATTACACAAAACATGTGAGGAAGGAAAATTATTCCTTGATTGAAAAGTTTACATCAGTTCTTAGTGGCTTCAATTTCTCTACAATTTTCTTTCTCCTCTCGAGAGATTGTGATAATTATTGTGGAAACTTTTCCACTTCAATATCTTCCTGTAAGAGAAGGAAATGATAAGTTCAAGTTCCAATTTTATCAAGATAAACTATTCAATACCTCAATACCACTTACATCATGAAACGTGTCTTCTCCTCCCCCCTTCCAAGGGCATCAAGATCTATGCTAGAGTGGTCTATCCCACGCTGCTTCACTATTGGGGATGCAAAAAACTTTGTTCTTCATTATTCTTTCTTGTGTTGCACTGTACTCTGTTGGAAAACAGTGTCCCAATAGTCCACACAACTGACAATATAGAGATAGTATAGCTATTCTGTTTAGTGCTTTTGCAAGAAAAGCGCGTGGGCGGTGTGGTTAAGACAAAATACCCTCAAAGAATTGGGCTGGATTCGAATCTCGCCTCCTATAGCAGCATACGCAAAATTTTGGACAGCTTTTGCTTTATTAAAAGCTCACGGCGGACAACAGCGGACAACTTTCATGATTAGTGATATTGGATGAGTTACGATCGCTAGATTTAAGTGCTTTATTATAGCTTTTGGAGAAGCTTTTCAAAGTACACACACTACTATATAAGAAGTATGTTGGCTCACTTGTAAGCATCCTTGACCAATTTCAACACAAGCTTTGGAGATCACCTCAATAGAGGTAGTGTTTCGTCTAGCACATGGGGCAGCCATGGTGCTAACTTGAAGCATGTTGAGGAGCGGGTATGGAGATCTTCTTGGAGAAGAAGAGTGTGCTCACACTCTTGCTCATGGAGAGGACGTTATCTCTTGTTCATGGGGAGAACTTGGTTATTAGCAGCTTGATGGTGAGGATCGGCCATCTACATGGTGTATTCAGGTACGTATTCTCTTTATGCATATAGGTACTACTTGAAGTTTATGGAGGCCGTAACATCCATATCAGGAGGAGTCTTATTCAACATAGGTACAAGAGAATCAGTACATATATGCTTTATGCATATTTGGATGAGGTGTTTGAGAAGGTGTGTTCACATGAGTTTGAGGATTTCCGGCAGCAAACTTGTTAGCATTCTTTGCTACTTTTTAAGTATGTGATCTTTTCACACACGTATCTAACTTAGGGTCTTCCATAGCCTAAGGTTAGATGAGGGTTTGCTGATTATCAGTTTCACACTGATCCTTCCTCTTTCGGTCACTCATATCCACTCTTCTATAACCTATAAGGTCACACATCTCATGTATATTCAGATTTATATCCATACATCTGAATATGTTTGTTACATGTGTACATTCACTCTCATCACATAGAGTGGTTGAGAGTTTTGCTCCCACATTGTACATTGAACATTGGTATATATGATACTATGAGTAAGCGATGGCTTATGTAACACCTTACACGTTGTCTATTCTTTCTCTATCTTTATCTCATCATTTGTATGATTAAATGTGGTATGTTCATGTTTTGTCAATATAAGAAGATTGCTAGATTCTATGTTGTATATGCTGGACCTATGGAACCATGGACCTCTGATATGAGCTATGGGCCTACCTCATTTCCAACATTTGGTATCAGAGCACTAAGGTTTTGGTTTCAAAGCTTTAGGACTTTGGCATCAATGCCTTAAGGCTCATTCATATTCTCAGGTTTCGAGACTTCCAGGTTTACAACATATGATTTAAGGGCATCTTCTAATATTTGACATTTGACATACACACTTAATCTAGATGAGTAGAGATTTGAGAATTAGACAATTCAGTTACATGTGTATTCATCAGTGTGGAGTATGAAGTTGATGATCTGTTAGCAGCTGAATATTTTTGGAAGAGTATGCAAATACTTTACAAAAATATTGTTTGAAGACAAAGACTTGATGAAGAGAAGACTACTTCAAATTCAAGGAAGAATAATGGTTTAGAGAAGATGAAGGAATCAGATCAACATCAAATCACAGGTATCAGTTTCTACTATCAGATTATCATTTGCAGGTCATGTCTTAGAAGAGCAGTTATGAAGAGATTTGAAGGATTCAAGGAATGCTTTTATACACTTTCATCTTTTGAAAGTTAAAGGCTACATCAAAACAGGTATCTAGAGGAGGTTTTTCTAGAGAGTTTTGGGAGATCTCTTTCATGGCAAGAAAGCTCTCTAAGAAGACAAATTTGGAGATGGGATGAGTTTTTGTGTTCAACCAATTTTCTGTTGTAAGTTGGTTGGATATCAAGGTTCTAATGTGATCTAGAGAGGTAACTCTAGAAAGGAAATTCATTATTCAGACAAAAGGTTGGTGAATTTAGTCGTTTCAAACATTTTGAAGCAGAATTTTGATTCAGAGATATGAGGAGATGATAAAACATGTTTCTATATTCACTTCCATTTGTATACCATGTTTGTTTTATTTCTTACTCTTAACATTAGAGGAAGAGAAAAGTTCATTTGAAGAAGTTAAGAGTGCTTTCTACTTCAAGATGAAGAGAACAAAAGGTATGGAAGAGAAGTTTGAAGATGTCAACATCATCATCAGGTGGAAGAAAGATGCAGAAGAAGAAAGTCCATCATTTCCAAAAGAAAAGTACGGCTTCCTTTTCTCATATATTTTCCATATACTTTTCCTATTTTATCCTCTACACCCAAAGACAAGTCTATGAGAACATCTTGTGTGAAGATAGTCTAAAGAAGAAGCAGTTTCTTGTTTTGCATTAAACTTGGCCATGATTTAGTAGATTTGACAAAGAATTGCATTGAGAGAAAGAAAAAGCAGCAGATATATGTTTTGACTCATATATGTATGAGTTATGTTTTAGTCAAAGCTTTTGAGCAGGCAGCTTATATGTTCCCTCAAAGAATTCTTGGAGTGTCAATACAGAGCTACTTGGTATATGACAAGTTGAAGAGAAGTATATTTCTTCTTTATCTAACTCTTGAGGTAAAAGAGTTTTTTTGTAGCAGATGTTGAAGGCTTGGGTTGAGGTTTTATGTTTGGAAAAGTTACCTCATATTCAGTATATTCAGTATTTTCAGAAACTTCAAAAAATTTAGTCTTGTTGATGTACTAGTGAGTTGGAGAATCTACTTTGAGTGATTGTCTTGATTTTTGGATACATGTTTGTATTCAAAAAGGTGTTCCATCAGATCCTATCACTTGATTGAAAAGTGGAGTTAGCCAAAAGAAAATCAAGCAGGTACTATCACATTTCACCCGGGTAGAATATGAAAAGATGAAGTATCAACTTGCAGTTTTTGGAGTTCTCAAGGTCAGAAGTTTGTCCACTTATATTTCAAGTAGGAGTTGCAGATTCTTGGGAAGGATTTGTTTGAAGAAAAGTTTTACAACTTTATGTGAAGCATGGACACTTGGAGACATTCAGGTAATAAATCAAACATTAGGTCATGAAGGTTTGATGAGAGCAGATTCTACACAGGAGAGATCATTGATCTTGGATAGATCTTGTATGATCTTGAGTATTTATGAGTCAGTTGTCTATCCTTTATTTTGTAAGATTCTTAACATTGGAAGAAGTAAGTCAAAGATTTAGGTTCTATCAGATTTGTGTTGTAGAGAGATAGAAGAAGATACTTGTTATGTTACAGAAGGTTATGAATCCTATAAAGCTTTCAGCAAGGTTTTGTTATGTTAAGATCAGCTAACCTTATTCTATAATATGGGAAGCTGAAGACTTACAGTGAAAGCTATTAGCAACTGCAGTGCTAATAAAAAGGGTTCAGAGATTTTGTTTCAGATACAAGTATTGATCACTGAAGATCAGATTTATGAAGGAAGAAGTTCCATATTTCATAAAATCTGATATATTTGAAAAATTCTGAATACTAGTGTTAAGTCATCTAGGGGGGTGATGAAACATGAATACTTATTTTTTAGCCATATGTGAAAGAATGCAGATTCATACTTACAGGTATTCCTATATCAGGTATTCCATTTTCCTTTGTCAGGTTCTCTTTATGTTCCAGCTTTGAAAGAAGAAGGAAGAAGGAGAATGTTTGGAGAAAGTTCCTATTAGGGTGTTCCTGTTCAAGAGAAGGTTCCAGAATTCTATTGAAGACAAGCTTGATATTTCAGAGAGGTATGTTTTAGAAGTGCGCACATTTATGTTTATACCAGGTTCTGAAGGAAAGAGGTATGAAAGACTTACAGTTTGAACAAGGATGAAGACATGATGACATCATAGATTTTTTGATGAGACTCATATTTCAGTTGATTTCAATTGAGTTGAGTTGACTTGAGTACAGTCAGAGATGAACCAGCAGTGTTCATAATACACTAAGTTGTGAGTTGTTAGTCACAGGTTCCAGGATTCAGTTCTTAATTTTGGTTATTGTATTTACATGACACAACAGAAGTACGTTGAGAAATCTTTACGTAAGGTAAATGCAAATATGTGGATCCTAGTGTATGTTTTCAAGTTTATGAAGACAGGAGATAGCAGGTTCAGAGACAGTACTTGCTACATTTGTTGTCAAGCAGTGATTGCTTGATGAGAACACTATTGGATATCTAGTTTGCATATTTTCTCAAGTATTATGGTTCATATTCCGCAAGTTCAGGTTTTTTGAAGGAAAGTCAAATTCAGTTTTGAAGAAACTTTTGAAGAAAAGGTTTTGAAGGTCAGTTTGGGAGTACAAGCTTGAAGCTTGTGAGAGTTTGCAGCTTAGAAAGTTTGCAGATTCAGTTCAGTTTGTACCATTGTAACATTGCAGGGGGGATTGTTGGAAAACAATGTCCCAATAGTCCACATAGCTAACAGTATAGAGATAGTATAGCTATTCTGTTAAGTGCTTCTGCAAGAAAAGCACGTGGGCGGTGTGGTTAAGACAAAATACTCTCAAAGAATTGGGCTGGGTTCGAATACCGCCTCCTGCAGCAACGTACGCAAAATTTTGGACAGCTTTTGCTTTATCAAAAGCTCACGACGGACAATAGCGGACAACTTTCACGATTAGCGATATTGGATGAGTTACGATCGCTAGATTTAAGTGCTTTATTATAGCTTTTGGAGAAGCTTTTCAAAGTACACACACTACTATATAAGAAGTATGTTGGCTCACTTGTAAGCATCCTTCACCAATTTCAACACAAGCTTTGGAGAGCTTGGACCTCAATAGAGGTAGTGTTTCGTCTAGCACATGGGGCAGCCATGGTGCTAACTTGAAGCATGTTGAGGAGCAGCTATGGAGTTCTTCTTGGAGAAGAAGAGTGTGCTCACACTCTTGCTCATGGAGAGGAGGTTATCTCTTGTTCATTGAGAGGACTTGGTTATTAGCAGCTTGATGGTGAGGATCGGCCATCTACATGGTGTATTTGAAGATTGTCTTCTACATGAAGATTTCGGGCTACTTTAAAGACATTGGATGGTGTTTAACATAAGATTTACATCTTATGTTAAGTATTCAGGTACATATTCTCTTTATGCATACAGGTACTACTTGAAGTTTATGGAGGCCGTAACATCCATATCAGGAGGAGTCCTATTCAACATAGGTACAAGAGAATCAGTACATATATGATTTATGCATATTTGGATGAGGTGTTTGAGAAGGTGTGTTCACATGAGTTTGAGGATTTCCGACAGCAAACTTGTTAGCATTCTTTGCTACTTTTTAAGTATGTGATCTTTTCACACACGTATTTGACTTAGGGTCTTCCATAGCCTAAGGTTAGATGAGGGTTTGCTGATTATCAGTTTCATACTGATCGTTCCTCTTTCGGTCACTCATATTCACTCTTCTATAACCTATAAGGTCACACATCTCATGTATATTCAGATTTCTATCCATACATCTGAATATGTTTGTTACATTTGTACATTCACTCTCATCACATAGAGTGGTTGAGAGTTTTGCTCCCACATTGTACATTGAACATTTGTATATATGATACTATGAGTAAGTGATGGCTTACGTAACACCTTACACATGTTGTCTATTCTTTCTCTATCTTTGTCTCATCATTTGTATGATTAAATGTGGTATGTTCATGTTTTGTCAATATAAGAAGATCGCTAGATTCTATGTTGTATATGTTGGACCTATGGAACCGTGGACCTGTGATATGAGCTATGGGCCTACCTCATTTCCAACATACTCCTCTTTCATGATGTTATTGTTTGTTATCATCATTCAAAATATCTCCACACACCATAGTGATGATTTGCCACATAATCACCTAATGGGATAGATTTCTTTTCAAGATTATTAGATGTATTATCAAGTGGAACATCTGAGATTGTAGAAAAAATACTTAGAAATTCATCAAACTGAAGTCCAAATGCCTTCGCAATATCATGAAGAAACATAAATTCATCTCCATCCACAAGGATGATGAACAAAAATTCAATTTCCACCTCAGGTATTGTGAACTCAGAGGGGTTGAGATTTGATGGTGAGTTCTCTTCCATGTTCGATTTCTCACACAATTTGTCCTCCACACCACCAAGAAACTCTCATTGAACTATTCCACTTTCTTTGACTAAGTTAATGGTCTATGATGAGGCTCATTTTTCTCATGAACAAAAACCCTTGTGACAAGGTTGGGGAGATCCATGGGTGCAGGCTCGGGCTCCTTATTGATGATGAAAATGGTTGTGGAAATGTAAGAAAGGTACCTAGTATGCAAAAGGATGGTTGTGCCAAAGGAGTAGTAGAAGCAGAGGCAGCCATTGCATGTATATGCAAGCATGATTGCTAGTGTAGTCTTGCCCAAGGAGTGCTTCTAGCTCTTCTTGGTTACAAAATTGAGAATTGAGACCATAAGACTTGCTTTTATAGTAGTTTGAATTTTTTGAGTGGGTGGGGCCCAATTAAGATAAAAATAATAGTTATAAATAGAAAATCATATAGAGAAATCTTAAAAACATAAATTGTCTCATAAAACTTATTAATCAGATTCTCATTTAACATGATAAGAACAACCACACCTACATAGTAGCAAAAATAGAAATCTAGAAATTGTAATACTGCAATGGCAAAAATCAATGATTGTACAATTTGTACACCATATTGAGATTAAAAAACTTTTACAACTTTAATTTCTTACTGTGCATGAAATCTTGAGGTAGAGCAAGGATTGTGAGAATGAAAAATGGGTTATGTATACACTCTACTGCTCAAGTAGTACAAGAGCTATTACAACGAAAGTCGAGTTCCATCTACACTCCAATCAAGATGGACTATACTTTTATCTTCCAACCTCTGTAGACAAATAAAAATCTTTAAATATCTTATTTGAATAGAATTATATGTATGAACAAAAGAAAGAAAACATAGATTTCTTATCTTATGCCCTTGTGCTTTGGACTCAAATTGATCGAGATCATCAAATCCCATTATTAAAAGATGTTCTCTCACATTAGCAAGGGTCCAATGATGATTCACTAAAATAACTTCCATTTCATTGTTGGGAAAGATTATCTTAATTTTAAGGAACCCTCAAAAATTTGTAATGGTATCCATTCACCAAGTTCACACATCCAACAATCATAATAGAATCTAATGTACAATAAAGTATAGTGTTTAAGATATCCAAATCCTATGCATGTTGCACCAATTTTACAAAGGTATCTATCCCCTTTGGTGCATCCTTCTACAAGTCCCCAATTTTCACCTAGTAAGCCCTTCACTTGCTCATATGTGATATATTTACACATGAACATTGAACGTCTTTAGAACTATGAGTGGCTTCTTTTTTCACATCAACCCATGCACCAACTTTGGATAAGGGTTCAAAAATAGCACTTTTGATCCTAAAAAGTGTTTGAGAGGCCATTGGATTTTGTTATGATGAGTTTTAAAAACTTTTTTGAGTTTTTTGAATTTTTGGGCTAAAACTACTTACGAGATTCCTTTCTCTCAAGAGAGGAAAACCCTAAAAATAGGGAAATCTTGTCACCTCTTTCCTTTTCAAATAAAAATTTATAGGTTATAGACTATGTCCACCACCCTCGTCTGATTGGTCCATCACTGATCACCCCTTGCACTAAAGGCCTATGCACGGTTCACTATTTTTTCCCCTAATGATCATCAAAGGGGATGAGATTATCACGAGATTCAACCAAATGTGTCACCAATCCAAAGGATCATTTTAGTTGTGAGCTCGTTCTTTATTTTCTAATGCAAGTTCTCACCATCACCCATTAAACTTGAATTTATTAATTTGAATTATATTATAATTGTTTATTCTGAGTAAGAAATTAAAATCAATTTTTTTAAAGATAAGGACGAGGTTTTATCATTGATCCTTCCATTTCCTTTCTCCTCAACAGTCTTCAAGATTCATCACAAGAAATTGAGAGTCGGTTTAACTTGCTCAAAGTAAGGATGGCTACAATTTTTGCTCTCCCATTTTGCTACAAGTATATGCTGGGATTTTTTTAACACTATATGTGTACCTTGTTCATAGATATAATGATCGTTTTTCTTACTTCTTTGGATTATAATGACCATTGGAGCCTGATGGTCATGGATATTCAATCTCCTATTTATATGTTCATCTTCATCCATCAACCATTTTTTGACAAGACATATATATCAATAGAGGAAATAGTGGTTCGTGGCCTATGAGAAGAATTGATTGCTCCAATGGCGCTTGATGGATTATAGGTCATTTCCATTGCCAAAAGCTCCTTTTCACCTCCTATGGATTAAGTCACACTGCGTTTTAAAACACAAATAGGACAATGGGTGTTGAGCATCATGTATTATGTAGCATACTCCACAAGAAAGCAATATTCTAATCGACTTTCTAGATTTTGTATTTTCCAAAAATGGATGTAACATAACATTGACCCTCTTTTCATTGGACGAGCGACTTCTATTCACCTATTTTGCAGAGGTGTAAAAGACCCAAAAGAGAGCTCTAAAATTATGTAATGTGACATGGGAGATAGATATGCAATATATGGAAGGTATTTCTATGTTTTTTATCATATTCTAATGCTTTACACCACAAATGAGGAGTCACAGGGGATACGAACACATAACTTTCGGACTATAAAGCTTTTGACATAGCATGTAGAATTAGGTTTATGCATCAATGAAAATGATGAGGATGCCCAAGCTTTTGTTTGGAATTATGGCTTAGCACATATTAATCGTGAGGAGAGTGTGCACAAGGGACTTATACCTTGATTCACTTTATAGTAGGTAAGAATGGACACCCTCTATCTCCATACATTTGGCATGTATGTTGATGAGGTTTCTTACTACAATAAGAGTTAGAGGGCAAGAGACATATGAGTTCAACTAACAAGAACATGCATCTAGTTGCTATTTCATGTTAGTGATATTGAGATAATTCTTGCTTCTTCAAAGGCTATTTAATGTCATTTATATGCCTTCCATGATAGAAATCACATGACAACCTTGATAAAGCCATGATATTGTGTCAAACACCAATGCACAAGAAATTAGTGGATCAATATCCACATTCAATTATGGAGAGAGATCGTGTATCAGATGGATGACATACTTATCTTCGAATCATTCTAACTCAAGAGTTAGAACACTAGATTAATCATTGCCTTTGCAAATTTGGGAGATCTAGAATGTTCATAGAGTCTCAAGAAAACTCACCTTTAAAATACCTTGTGACATTAACTAAGCTTTATAGGGTGAGGATCCACTACTCCTTTTTCGGCCATCATAGAAAGCTTTACAATGGATCCATATGCA
Source organism: Ceratopteris richardii (assembly GCA_020310875.1). Taxonomy (NCBI): domain Eukaryota; kingdom Viridiplantae; phylum Streptophyta; class Polypodiopsida; order Polypodiales; family Pteridaceae; genus Ceratopteris; species Ceratopteris richardii. The sequence goes on along the minus strand of CM035430.1, from coordinate 74,512,659 downwards.
AACACAAGAAAAGATACTAAGTAGCTACAATCTTTCAAGGAGTTTGCACCAAGACTTCTTTGACACCCAAAGAAAAAAAAAAGAGGAACACTAATAGCTAATTTCTTTGAGGATAAATTGCACTATCTTCTCAAACATAGGTATGTTTCCCTTGCATGAAGTTCTCTCAAAAATTAGCTCCACTTGTTGGTATGGGCACAAGGCATCGTGTTTCCAAATGAACAATTTTAGCATGGAACTACTCATCAAAACCTGGCATGAATGCATGGTTTTGTTGGACACCAAGCAATTATGGATATCCATGGGTAGGGCACAAAGTTGGCTTCCTACAATCTACATCACTTCCAATTCAATATGTATGGTTTTGTTAAGTACTTCATTGATGGATAGACATTTTTCACCTTGATTGTAGTGTGCTATCAATCAAATATGCACATTGTCACACTTACTTGAGAATGGGCTCATTGCAAATGTATTATTATCACAGAAGATTATTGTGTTGTATCACAATTAGCCAAACCCAAATTTGTGTTGCATATGTCGTTTCCAAACATACTAAGAAATATTACAATGTTTATTGCTGAGGGACTTTATATAGACCTCCCTATGTAAGACAATACTTACGCAATATAACATAGGAACAGTAGCAGAGAAGATAACATATATAGGAGAATCTCAACAATTTTTCTACTAGCAGCAAGTACAAAGATGATGGCGTTGTCCACCCGTGCGCTCTCAAGGTAGAGCTTAAATGGTGATCTAGACAAGTCTAGATAGGGAGATACAAGGTAGAGGTATGCTGGCTCAATTCGATATCTCAGGTAGTGCAGAAGTCATGTATATATAGGATCATGGGTGGCCTTACGTGGACGTCTATACATGGGCGGAAGAGCATAGGCGGCCACTGCCTGCGTAATTGCCATACACGACTTAGACCGGTTGAATCGACCTAACAAATATAAATGATTTCTGACTCTGATAGAGAATATTCTATGGAATATTCCCTTTATTGTCGCACTGGGGGCGCTGCCCCCGGACCCCCAGCCAGGGGGCCCGCTGGCCCCCTTGGACCCCCCAGCTGGGGCTGCTCCCCACTGCCCCGGACCCCACAATTGGGGACCTTGGTAACTCCCTTTCCTTACAATACCTTACATGGTCCAATATGACCTTCATCCAACATGCAAGTTGGGATTCCTATCAACTGGGTAATGCATGCTTGGCTTCTCCTCATAATGGGGGCCTTACAAAATGTGCATACAATCATGAGGGGTAGACATTGATCATATACTAACACCCCCCTTCAATGTCTACCAATGATAAATCAAGTAGGTCTCGGTCCTATGCCCATCTGTTGAAGATGCCTGTTGGCTCTCTTCCAAGTGCTTTAGTGAATATGTCAGCACAATTTGCCTCTGTTGGACAATATTCTAGCTCCACAATTTCATCTTCAATTAGCTCACGAATGTAATGGTACTATACTTCTATGTGCTTGGTGCGAGCATGAAATACTGGGTTCTTTGCAATAGCCATACAACTTTGATTATCACACTTGAGTACAGTCGCCATATTTGATGGAAAGCCTAGATCTGCAAGAATTCTCCTTAACCAGACTGCCTCACAAGAAGCAAAACAAGCTGCTTTGTACTCTGCTTCAGTGGAGGGGAGTGCGAGAGTTGGTTGCCTCCTACTTACCCAAGAAAATATTCATGAACCAAGTGAGAAACAATATCCAAAAATTGATTTTCTAGAATCACAATCTCCAGCCCAATCTGAATCACAATATCCTTGAAGTGTATCACCTGTGGTATACAAAATACCAAAATCCAAGGTTCCTGCAATGTACCTTAGAATTCGCATTCCAACATTCCAGTGACTCTCCTTAGGTTTGTTGGAAAACCTACTTAACACTCCAACAACATAGCAAATGTCTGGTCTAGTATTGCACAAGAAAATAAGACTTCCAACGAGCTTCCTGTACTTCTTAGCATCTACATCAGGCATGTTATCATCCATACATAGCTTATGATTTACCTCCATAGGTGTGCTAGTTGGTTTGCAATCCATCATTCCAAATGCCTTGAGAATTTCTTTGGCATATTTTTTTTTGTGAGATGAAAATGCCATCCTTCCTTTGCCATACTTCAATTCCCAGACAAAAATGGAGTAGACCTAAGTCTGTCACTTCAAACTCAGTTCCCAAGCTGATCCGAGTTTGATTGATGAGTTCTTGATGATCTCCTGTAATGATCAAATCATCCACATATACAATGATAACAACTAGCTTGCTATCCCTTTTCGTTACATACAAGTTAGCATCAGAAGTACTTCTCTCAAAACCCATATTTTTGAAAAAATTATATATCCGTTGGTACCAAGCCCGTGGAGCTTGCTTAAGTCCATACAAAGCTTTCTTCAACCTGCAAACTTTATTTCTGAATTGGGCACCTCAAAACCTGGTGGTTGAGATACATATACCTCCTCCTTGAGGTGACCATTCAAAAATGCAGATTTGACATCCATTTGGAAAATAGGCCAGGACTTTTGTGCAGCTACTGCAAGCACTGTCCCGAATAGTTGTCATGCGTGCTATTGGTGCAAAAGTTTCTTGAACATCAAATCCTTCGATCTGTGAAAAACCTTGTACAACTAATCTTGCCTTATACTTTTCTAATGTTCCATCTGCTTTATACTTAGCTTTCCAAATCCATTTAGTACCTATTACCTTCTTCTTTGGCGACAAGTCGACTAGATCCCATGTATCATTTTTTAGTATACTATCATACTCAAACTGCATTGCCGCTCTCCAACCTGGATCATTAAGGGCTTCTTCAATGGTGCTAGGTTCCTTTATTGAGCCCATGATATCTGCCATAAGAGCCATGTTAACAATGTGTTCTGAGGCTCTTCTTTGCTCCTCTATTCTCTTTGATCTTCGTAATCCATCCAAGAATGATTCTGGTACATCTACATGTGGATTGTGATCATCAAAGAGCTGTTGTGCCCACTTCGGTAGTGGCTTACGCTGTGCAACTACAACTAGTTGGCTTTTTATTGAGGAAATTTCTCCATCAGATGTTTCCTCCTCCTCAACTTTAACCTGTCTTTTGATAGGCACAAGGTGAGATATTTCTCCGTTTGATGAGATAGTAGATTTACCTTTATCTTCTACTAAGTGTGGTCGTTCATCAAACACCACATCTCAGCTGACAAAAATCTTCCTTGCCTCAGGATCCCACAACATGTATGCTTTAGACCCTTCACTATATCCTAGGAAGACACACTTTTTGCTTTTTGAATCCAACTTTGACCTTGTTGAATCAAGAATATGTGCATAACAGAAACAACCAAAAATTCTGAAATGCAAAACTGAAGGCTTTTTACCAGAATATGCTTCTTGAGGAGTCATCCCCTTGAGTGCTTTTGTGTAGCTTCAATTGAGGATGTAGATTGATGTATTGACTGCTTCTGCCTAGAATGAATCAGGCATGTCTTGAGCCTTTAACATACAACGATCCATTTCAACTATTGTCATGTTCCTACGCTCAACAACGCCATTTTGTTGAGGTGTATGAGCTGTGGTAAGTTGCCTTTTCACACCATGCTCCTTACAGTAATTGTTGAATTATGTTGACAAGAATTCACCTCCTCTATCTGTTCTGAATTTCTTCAGTTTCCTTCCTAATTCATTTTCCACATACTTATGCCACGTTTTAAATATTTCAAAAGCATCAACCTTCTCTCGAATGAAATAAACCCACATCTTTCTACTATAATCGTCGACTAACAGCAAAAAGTAAAAAGATCCTCCTAAAGCAGGTGTAGACATTCTACAATAGAGATCAGCATGTACCAACTCTAGAGGAGCTTGAGATCGATTGCTGGTCTCTCTTGGAAACGCCTTTCGTTGTTGCTTGCCCATCATACAAGCTTCACAAGGTTCATGCAACTCTGTGCCATTATTTCTTACAATAACATCTCACAATCCTAAGGTCCTCATATTTTTTTAGGTGTCACAAAGTTAAAATCTTTTTGATTTTGACCTGTGCGTTGGACTTCCAAGAGATGCACAAATATACATCAAGCATGAACCACCCTATCGTGCAACTCTTGTCTTTTGGATCCACTTAGCCGCCCCTCCCCTCCTTGTATGGGCTCAAGGCATCGTGTTTCCAAATGAACAATTTTAGCATGGAACTACTTTGTTCCCATTTCAAAGGCATCCTCCTTTACTCAATTAACCAAACCCAAAGTTGAGTTGCATATGTCGTTTTCGAACATACTAAGAAATATTACAATTTTCTCTCTCTCTCTCTACATTTCCTTCCAAATCTTTCAAAGTGCCTCACTCTTAATGGCATTCCACAACACAGATGAGCACCCAATCATTTCTCCAAGGAGAGCTTACTTCCAATTAACTTGATTTGGCAATAAAAAGAGCTTGTTGAAGCATAAACACATCAATTGGGTCCTAGAATAAGAGAAGAAAAGGTGTCCCTTAGTCTTTCCTACTACTTATGCAACACTTGCAAAGAGTACCACAAATTTTACTGGCTTTGACATTGGTCCACATCCCCCTATGCCAAATCTACCACATTAACACCACTTTCTTATTCTCACTCGAACTTGTGTCCAGGTCTCGCAAGTGGGTTGGTTAAGCACTAGACTCTTGAAGCGAAGGTCTTGTGTTCAATCCCCAAGCTGGACATGTAATGGTTGTGGCTAGACCAAACCAGTTGTAACCACATGTGACCTTGTCTAGCCCCTACTTTGTGGAATACGAGTCCTACAAGTACTATGCCCATTCATCTATATAGTTGTTCTTTCAAAGTTAAAGCTCAGGGGAGTGGGCGCTTGCCAAACCTCCATTAGAAAAAGAAAATGAACTCCCATATGATCCACATCCAGTTCACACATCACTTCTTCCTAAAAGGGCAACAAAAGTCCAAGTCTCTTTTGATCTCGGGGTATCTTCCATCTTGTTGCCAGTCTGCCACCTCAAACCCTCCAGTCAAGGAAGTTCTTGCCCAATATGAGGCAAGACATATAGAAATCCCAAGTGTGTGTTTTAATAGACACCAATCTTCAAAGTCAACTCTGTGATTCAGATCAATGTCTTCAAACCTAATCTAATTCCTTCTATCTTGGTGCCAAAGCTGCTTCCACGTTTGAAAATCTTTATCCCGGAGTTTGTTATCTCTTTGCCTCGAAGCATGGATGTTCAACCTGTGCATAAACTCCAGTGGAAGCTATTCCTGGAACTTATGATTTAGATTAAGCTTTGATATGAGATACAAATATAAGTAAATCACTGGAACAGATGTCCGTCACTGCTTGCCCGTCAACATGAGAATAAATGAATCTCGGAGTAAGCAAGCATCCTGAATGTCCTGTGGTGGAGTACTAGAAAAGTCTATTAAACTGTACTGAAATTCAGAATCATGTACGGTTCAAGGCATGGAGTTGAACTGAGAGACCAAATGCATAAATGTACAGAAGCATGTTTGTTTTAGATTATCATTGAAACAATATCGACCGAGAGTCAGTATGCATCCCGAATGTCCTGTGGTGTAAAAGCTAAGGAAAAGAGTACTAGAAAAGTCTATTAAACTGTACTCAAAATCAGAATCATGTACGGTTCAAGGCATGGAGTTGAACTGAGAGACCAAAAGCATAAATGTACAAGCGTAGTTGTTTTGGATTATCGTTGAACAATACTGGTCGATAGGTTGGAAGAGTACAAGTATAGACAGATATAGAAGGCAATGGTTTCCTAAAATGTGATTAGATACACTACTGCGTTGTCATGAAGGAAACATAACGCAATAGAATTCGTACTATCACCTAACTCGCTTTGCAAAGTGAACAAACCCCACCATCACCATGCATCAGTTGCTACGACCAAACGGGCCTTATTTTGAGATGCTTTCTCCTTCAGCCCTGCAAAAAGCAGAGTGGCAGTCGAGTCACAAGGATCGATTGCAAGAACACACAGTAGCTATCACTTCCACGCCTGCTACGTGAAGAAAGCACGAAGTACTCTACATTGATAACCGGAATAGTAATTGAGGACCATTCCGTAACATAAACCAAAGGGAGACCACAGAAGGATACATTTACTATTGATTGGACTCACGATTAACCTCAAAATAGGAGTTTGCGTTAACTGTCATGTTAAGTTCTGGTAAAATGGTTCACATAATGCACATCTTGAGGTACAACAATTATCCAATCAAATAAAAATCATGTTCCACCTCTTTTCATCGATTTGTAGCTATACACCTTTTCTCAATTTGTAACTACCCTCTGTACAGGAGTAAATCCATGAACATAAAGATTAGCCTCCTTAAATGCAACAATAGTTCCAAGGTGAATTCATGTTAGGATATTAGAATGCAAAAGCAATTCACCCATCCATCATGACAAGTACTGATAAACTGGTTGTCTAATGTGCTTCTTAGGTTACACTTTGATTATCCTATCAGAACCACTAAGTTCCATTACTTATTTAATTTGTACCTATCTTATGTTCAACAGTACATATATAACAGTGAGGGTAAATTCCCATAGCAGTCATACAACAGTTGTTCCAAATTAAAGACACAGTAGAATATTTGGGAGGACAAGCATTTCAACATGTACATACAACCAAACAAAGCTACATGCACTGACAGTCTGAGATATTGGAACCTGCCCAAAAAATAAAAGAATTTAACAGAAAGGGAAACCTTGATTCAGATGATAAATTTTCTTCCTTTAGTGAACCTTACTGCTATCAATTTTTGCACTCCTCAGAAGAGGAGAAATTGAGAACATGGGGAAAGACAAGTTCTATTTTACACAACAAAAAGTAGACGGTTTTAGTACAAAAGCTTTTTACCATTAAAACTGGAATCAACAAGGTACCCTGCAAGGAGTTGAATTTTGTATACATTACTGTAAAAGAAAAAGATAAATTATACATACATTTGCCTCAGCTCCTGCTGTGAAAGCTAAGAGATATATATATTCATAAGTTCGGAGTTGTCCAACCTTGAGAACTCAAGATAAAGGACACAAAGAAAACACATAAAGAAAAACCAATAATCAATGCAAGAAAGTAAGCAAAAAATAAGATCAATATATGTCATGAAAAATACAAACAAGTAAGAAAGAGAACACAAAATTGACAATAACAAAAATAAACAAACTTCAAATTTTTTTGGTTAAACAATACAACAAAAATAAGTAAGTAAAATGTTTATTCCAAAAGGTTTTTTAATTTTAAAATAAAATGGAGAAAACATATGAATAAGTAAATAAATTAAAAATGTTTAATGACCTGATAAAATAGAGTCAAACACAGAACAACAACAAAAGATATACATATTATAATATGATAAGGATAAAGATAAGAAGAAAGAAATAAAAACTTGATTTAAGTTTTTTGATCAATAGATTTTTTTAATTAATAATAACAATTGATAAATAACATAAATAAAAGAAGCAATAACAAAAACAAAACAACGAGCGCATCTTCAACTTCTAAGTCTGTCCAAAACAAGAAGTCTCGGAATTAACTTTATCATGCATAGCTTGGACAAATAGCTATGACATCCCTACTCATGTCATCAGTGCCCTAGAGTAGGTGCAGACTTTAATAAAGAGTCTTAACTTCTAATAAAGTCAACGAGCTGAGTTTCCTGCTATAAAAACTGAGAGATATGCTGATTTCCAAATACTAGTAATAGCACCTAGCAATGAATAAATAGTCAGACAACTGAATTCCACTCACTACCGAATCATTACATGTACAAGAACAAAAATTGTAAAAAAGCTACTTCAAATCCTCAAAGATCTACAGATTAGAGTACATGACTAGGAGGGCCCAATATCCATTGGTATAATAGGACGACAATGAGGCCACAGTTAACCATGATCTTTGTGTGTAAACCTTGAGATCCCAAGGTCATACACTCATATCCCCATTTTAAAAAAATGTACAGCCCATAGAACCTCAATTAAACCCTGCTTATGAATTGGCAACAAAAACACACGTACACAAGTACTTGTAAGTTGTGAGTGTGAGTGTGTGTGCATGTGTGTGTGTGTGTGTGTGTGTGTGTGTGTGTGTGTGTGTGTGTGTGTGTGTGTGTGTGTGTGTGTGTGTGTGTGTGTGTGTGTGTGTGGCCAATACCCTGGGCAATGCAGTTATTTCCATAATTCGGGTACATGCTCCTCTCTAAGGCCTTTGAATGCCTGGTTCACAAACAAATTCAAAAATCTCCAAGACATGTTTGAGCTTACTGCAGATTATATAAAAAGCATGACAAGATCAATTTCTAAAGACTTGAAGACTGGAAATTCACAGATGGGGAGGAGGTGCATTTCATCATAAGATTAATGACGAACGAGAAACACGCCCTATCTAGAAACAGATTTCTTGTTTTCCAGCGAGGAACTTTTGCTGAGCTATAATCCCCATGCAGAGACCTCCCTTCAACATGATCGGCAATACTACATATCGCACCAGGTTCTAATGCACATTGCATCACACATCACTGAAATAGTTCCACAGCTCCTCAGCAACTCACTCAAGGAGAAACGCCCCAATGGGGGTTTCTTTAGTAAGTTCACAATCAAGTGCAATTTCTTTTTACTTCTATGAAAACACCAGTAACACGCTCTGTCTCTGCTTAAAAGCCAATCACAAGCATCCAACAGGCACAGCATATGTCATACTACAGCAAGCATATAACGATGAAAAAAGAAACGAAGTTACAATCTGTGTCAAGTGCAAAAATAGTCAAATGCTGATGGATCAAGGTGATCCGATAAGATTAATAGACATTATGTATGAGACCTAATATACACTTCAGTGCTCACGCTCATATCCGTATATAATTTTCTATCAACAACAAGTTAATGAGCACAGTGAGAATAAGAACCATACATTTTACTATGCATGCACTGCTTGAGGCAAAAAATAAAGTGCCGCTAGGAGAGGCTTTGCTCTCCAAGAGACAGTCGGACTGTGAAGGGAACTCGCATGCCATGATCTACCAACGATCACTCAACCGATCAGCAGACTAGACATAATGAAAAAGGATTGAACATGTTTAGCCGAAGCATTTGTCACTGGGTACTGGTCCAGGGATGTAACCGTAGTCCAGATACTGCAATCCGAAGACGACAAAGATCGCAAGAAGAGACAAATATGAGAGGCCCTCCACGGCACCAAGGAGCCCAAAAGGTCCATTGGGCAGCCCAGAGCCAGTCTTGATCTTGGTGTATGCAGACCATGAAATAATGCCCGCAATGACGAGGTAGCTTACTCCTTCAAGGGCGCCAATGGATCCGCCAGGTCCTGGTGGCAATCCGCACCCTGTCGTCTTCAACGTGTAGAGGGACCATCCCACCACGGGGTTGGCAATCAAACCTGCAGCTACAGCTACTAATCCTGGCGTCCCTACCTCCGCTGCGTTCTGGGACTGCCCTGCCTGCGCACGGACTATGGAGAACCCCCCGCTCCTGACTCTTCCCAATGCCTTCGGGGACAAGAGGACAGGCAGCCGGGACGATGATACAGACATCCCATTGCTGAGGCATAGGGACGACATCATTACTTCTCGCCGCGAATCTGTGTTACACAGGAACACCTATCTTTTCTTTGAGCGTGGTTCTATTATCCACCACAACTTTCTCATGTTTAGACCAGTGGACGATGAGCACAGGATCGACATTCGACAACCATGACGGGGAAACATGGAGGCCACCCATACCTCACATTACATGTGCATGAAGGGTGACGGTTGACCCATATGCGAAGATAGTTAAAAAACAATGCATTGAGTTGAAAAACGCGACTTTATACTCGGTCACCAAGTTGGTTAAAAGGAAAAAAAAAATCATCCCCCCTTATCCTCCATTGCTTATCAGTCCCTAAAATAAAGTGACGACGAATGTAATCTCTCTTCCTCACTACATGCCCATCTTATATACTTTTCATCTTCTCCTTGTTCTATTGGCATTGATGCAATAATGTGTTTGAGTTTCTCCTCAATAGTCATATGGGATGTGTGATGTTATGGCAAACTTCATCTTTAAGAGAAAACCCTCATGTGATGGAGAGACCTACATATCCTAAAACATCTCTAGATATTGAACATGTACAAGATTCATGTCACCCATGGAATGAATTTATGCATCATTTAGTTCAAAAATCATATGAATACACATAATGTCCTAAAGAAGACCGATATAAACTCATGCCATAAAATCCCCACCATTTTGAGCCCCTTTCACTTAATGAATGCAGTTTCTGAATTTTCAAGTAGAATCGAAGCGTCATATAATAATGACAATGGACTTAGAATAGAAGTTGTCCACGCACTGGGTTGGGATGAGTCAAAAGGCAAGGGGTAGAAGGTGGGGCACCACATGCTTGACGCATCTCCCTATGTGTCTTGGACGTTTGGTGTTTGAGGTCAACTCCAAAAGAAGGTTTACCCTTTTTTTTATTGGCAATTCAACCTTACATTCTATTCTTTCTAGTAAGCTTTAATTTGAAAGTACAACACACTCACCATGGAACCCTTCCCCACTTTAGAGAGGTTGTTTTTTTTAGAGTACAAGAAATTTGAAATGTCCAGTGAGTGGGACTTGAACCTAGGCACTCTGCCCATAACATTCAAGGCGTTCCACTACACCACACCCGTTTGAACTTAGAAGGGTTGTTTTAGAAATGTCGAATGCAAGCAAAACTTGAACCCTAGCCAACTCCTAGAGATTCAAGTGTGGTAACCACTTGAACCATGCCCGGTTGGGAGAGGTTTTACCCTTGATAATGGTGTTAGAGCTACCTTTGATGAAAACCTTCATGGAGCCAGATTTTAGATTTTACAAGCCAAATGCCTTCGATAGAGCCTAACCTCTTGACATCCCCCAAAAACACAAGAACCATGAAGGGATACGTTCATTTCCTCCTCCTCCTCTCTTGTTTGCGTCATTATTATTCAAAGATGGTTTCCCCATTTGAAGTTAAGGCTGGATTCACACAGGCCCGGCAGCATTGAGAGTGTATTTGGCTATGTTCCACATGGAACAGTGCAAAAACTAGTAATGCCGCCGCTCACATGTTCACATAAGAAGCTGGAAATGTAAAAAACTTATTTTCTGCCGCCGCTCTGTGTGAACAATGAAATAGCAAAAATGTATATGTGTGTGTCGCAATTGAAAAGGCAAAAATAATAAAATAATATTATTTTACATGATTTGGAGCCTAGAACACTCAAGGGGCGAGGGGATGAGGCCGGAACAGATTTCCTTGAATTGTTCTGTGACGTGGAGCCAAAATTTTTGTGTGCCTCCGCCCTATCTGAATGATGATTGCCAAATGTCGATATATGATTGATTTAGACGGGTGGCACGGTTGTGCCGGCGCCCATTGTGAACCCACACTTAGCTTCCAAGTTCCCAACAAGCTTATTAAGCGGAAGGAGATGTGGGACCAACACATGGAGATGGCAATGTACATGGCGTACATGCGATTCAATGAAAGCCGCCAATTTAACTCTTTCTCATAGGCCTTCCCATATTGCTTTTTTAGGACAAAATCAGACTAAATGGAAGTAATGACACATGGCTCACAATAGAAGCTATTCAAACGCTAGAAAAGTGTGTGGATGTGTGGATTGATTCATGCAAGGGAAACATACCTATGTTTGAGAAGATAGTGCAATTTATCATCAAAGAAATTAGCTATTAGTGTTCCTCTTTTTTTTTTCTTTGGGTGTCAATGAAGTTAGTGCAAAATACTTGAAGGATTGTAGCTACTTCGTATCTTTTCTTGTGTTTGCATATGGATCCATTGTAAAGCTTTCTATGATGGCCGAAAAAGGAGTAGTGAATCCTCACCCTATAAAGCTTAGTTAATGTCACAAGGTATTTTAAAGGTGAGTTTTCTTGAGACTCTATGAACATTCTAGATCTCCCAAATTTGCAAAGGCAATGATTAATCTAGTGTTCTAACTCTTGAGTTAGAATGATTCCAAAATAAGTATGTCATCCATCTGATACACAATCTCTCTCTCCATAAGTGAATGTGGATATTGATCTACTAATTTCTTATGCATTGGTGTTTGACACAATATCATGGCTTTATCAAGGTTGTCATGTGATTTCTATCATGCAAGGCATATAAATGACATTAAATAGCCTTAATACTTGATGTGGAAATTGAATTTCTCTTCATCATCCTTGTGGATGGAGATTAATTTATGTTTCTTCATGACATTGCGAAGGCATTCGGACTTTAGTTTGATGAATGTCTAAGTATTTTTTCCACAATCTCAGATGTTCCACTTGATAATACATCTAATACTCTTGAAAAGAGTATTAGATGTATTAGGTGAGCAAAAGATATCTGAGTTGGATCTTTGGCACAAAAGGCTTGGACACTTCAATGAAAGAGGTATCAAAGAGATTATTAATAATGGTTCAGTACTTGGATTACCTAATGTTGCAGTTCAACACATGACATACAGATGTGAAGCATGTCAATTAGGTAAGGCGCATAAGCAATCATAAGATAAGCATGGTTTCATGTATTAAAAAAAACTTGAATTGGTACATACAGATGTGTGGGGTCCTTCAAAGGACTTTAGCATAAATGGTTCAAGATATTATGTCATATATGTTGATGACGCTACCAAGTGGATCACTATTTATGTGATCAAAGATAAGTAAGAAGTGTTTAGTACATTTAAACACTATCATGTATATGCAAAAAGAGTTACAGGGCAAAAGTTGAAGAGATTGAGGTCAGATGGAGGGGGAGAGTATTTTTCAAATGAATTCAGTGATTATTTGTGGAGTGCAGGTATAAAGAGAGAATTTACTTGCAGGTACTCTCCTCAACAAAATGGTGTAACAGAAAGGAGAAATAGAACTCTTGTTGAATTTCCAAGATCAATGATGAAAGAAAAGAATTGCCATAATTATTTGTGGGCTAAGGCTGTAAATACAACCACATACTTGGTTAATAGGCTACTGTTGGAGTTAGACTTCTGTGGAAGCACATGAACAACACAAGGAAGAAGAAGGAGCTTGGAGCACAACACACAACACTGAATGTATTACTAGAGAATGTACAAAGATAAGTAGCCCGTTAGGGCAATAGGCCTATATACAAGCTAGGGGAAAAAAACCTCCTAAAGAGGGAAAAAAGTGCCCCAGTGGTCCTAGAGTGTTCACACACATCACTACCTAAATATATCAACAAATCCCCCCTGGGAGTGATGCGGTCAACAAGGAGCTGGCACTCATGTATAAGGAGTGCCAAACTATGTGGAAATCACTCCACAAAAGGAAGTAAGCCCAAAGCTTTGTGGAAAGCTTCAAACTTAGTATTCCCTCCTCGATCAGAATGGAGGGTGCCCATTTTACATGTTGCCAAATTTTTAGCCAAGATTAGAAACTATTCAAAGCACATAAACGATTCAAACTTTTCTTTTAGTGGATCCACCCATGCACGCCTTAGTTCCCAAAAGAGGGTGTCTGCATATGACCATATACATAACTATGATCAAGTTGCAATTTCTTAGTAGCTTGAATCAAACCATCTTTTGGGAAGGAGGAACATTGCATTTTGCCCAAAATACAACTTTCACAAACATGTTTACCATGTCCCTCAAGTTTGGTAGAGAAGACACCATTTTAGATTTTCATAGGCATACCAAACTAGCAAAAATTTAGATGACCAAAGCATGCATGCCAAAGCTTAGCATTTGAGATAGCCTAAGAATCTTGAACTTCACATGCTGAATCATTGATAGATTTTGTATAGTCTATGAGCTTATACAACCCACAATATAAAATGCCAAAAGCAATAATAACATCACCATTGAATAGATAATAAAATGTACATTTTTTATCAATAAATTTCACAACCAAGTTGATCTTGGTTAAGGCTGAAACTGATGATAGATTTTTCTTGATCCTTGGCACAAAAAAAGCATCTAACATTGTGAAAGAACTACCATCAACAGTAGTCTGAATGATCTTACCAACTCCCATTATATGATAAGAGGAGTTGTTATCACATGTGACAGTATTCCCTGTAGGGGCAGGCTCAACTGAAGTAAAGAAATTGCATAGCGAGGTAATATGTTTGGTTGCCCCACTATCAAAGTACCAAATATTTGAGTACACTATAGTCATATCATGAGAAGTGGATCATAATTGCAAATAATAGTAAATGCCAATTCTTTATTCTGCACAAGATTAGGAGACTTTATTTTAGGTGTAGAGGCCTTTGCAACAACCATTTTGGCCTCTTTTTTCTTTGCCTCTTTTGTAGCCAATTTCGGACAACTCTTTATGACATGATCATTTCCTATACAATATTTGGAAAACAATTTCTCTTTTTTTGTTTTCTTCTCATCTTTGTCTTCCTTTTTTGAATGTGTAGATTTTTTCTTAGTAGTAGATGAGCTCCATCTACCTTTTTCGTTTTGACTAGCTAAGAAAGCTCAATCTGCTACATGCATGCTGGACCTATTATGCATGGACAAATCCTCCTACAAAAAAATAGAGACGAACTCCTAAAATGTTAAGGCATTTGGATTGCCTTCATCATCAACGAAAGAGCAAAAGTAGAACTTTGATATGAATTTGGAAGACCATTCAGAACAATGTGCACAAGTGAATAGTCTGGTAAGAATTCATCAACAAAAATCAACTACTCCTTCAAATCTTAGATCTTTTTCAAAAAAATGTCCATAGAATCTCCTTCATTCAACTATTTTGTGAGGTAAGCACAAGAGCCTCATTTCTTGTCTGGTACAAAGTGGTAAGTGTATCCCAAGCATCCTTTGCTCTTTTGCAAGAGCGAATATGAGGGATAATGGAACGTTTGATAGACAAGTCTATCCATGCATGTGCCTAAGCATCTCATCCCAACAAAGCTTCTCTATAGTAGGTGCAACAGGAACTACAACACGAATAGGAATCTAAAGGTCATCATCTTCAAAGCCATCTGCATCACCTTCAATAAATGTATTTGCAAGTGTAGTAGGTCATTTTTCAACACCCTGCACAATATTCCACAATCCTATTGTGACTAATACATGATGCATCATATATGCCCATAATGGGTAATTGGTACCATCCAACTTATCCTCAACAACAAACATATGAATTACATCATTGCTTTAAGCCATGGCCACTGACTAAAATACTGTGATGCAAAAAAATGACTATATCTAAAAAAGTTGAACAAAACTACCTTGTCAAGTTCTGCTAAACCTATAATAGACTTTGAGGCACTTGTACTAGTGAACGAAAACTTGTACATATGTTTGGCACAAAAAGATGAAATTGTATGCACGGGTCCTAGGATAGTGTGTTCCAAGGCCAAAACAAGATCATATTAGAATTTGGCACCACACAAAAAAGCTATTTTGAACTCCTAATCGTATCGAGTATGCTCACCAATTTTCATGCAATTCTGAGGTTGTGACCCAAGGGGTGTTGACAATGCCGTAGATGAAGTGACGACCTGTTCTGATACCAATTGTTGAATTTTGAGGTCTACCGAACCACACGAAAAGCACAACAAAGAAGAAGAAGATTGGAACACAACACACAATACTGAATGTATTACCAAGTGAATATACAAAGATAAGTAACATGTTAGGGTTATATGCATATATACACACCGGGGGAAAAAAAAACTCCTAAAGAGGGAAAAAAGTGCCTTGGCAGTCCTAAGTGTGTTCACACACATCACTATTGAAGTATATCAACATATATATATACACATGCACATATATATATATATATATATATATATATATATATATATATATATATATATATATATATATATATATATATATATATATATATATATATATATATATATATATATATATATATATATATATATATATATATATATATATATAGATAGAGAGAGAGAGAGAGAGATAGATAGATAGATAGATAGATACATACATACATACATACAATACATACATACATACACACACACACACACACACACATATATATATATATATATATATATATATATATATATATATATATATATATATATATATATATATATATATATATATATATATATATATATATACATATATATATATATATATACATATATATATATATATATATATATATATATGTGTGTGTGTGTGTGTGTATGTGTGTGTGTATGTATATGTATATGTATATGTATATGTATATGTATGTATATGTATATATATATATATATATTTATTTATTTATTTATATATATATATATATACTCGACCTCCGAATGATTGATCTAGGTATAGTAGTCTAGACAAAATAAAGGAAAGGCCAGAAGGTCTAAACTGCCAGGTAATAGCTTGAGGGAATCCCGAATGTCAAGTACCACCTCTTTAGGATATATATATATATATATATATATATATATATATATATATATATATATATATATATATATATATATATATATATATATATATATATATATATATATATATATATATATATATATATATATATATATATATATATATATATATATATGTGTGTGTGTGTGTGTGTGTGTGTGTTTATACACACACATGTAAATAGATAGATCACAAGGGTTAGAGCTCTATACTCAGCCTCTACTAAAGACAAAGCAATTATAGTTTTCTTATTTGAACTAAAAAATATATGCTTACTCCCTGTCCCGAAGAAGTACCTTGATGTTGATCTTTTATCATGTTTAAAACCTATCAATCAACATCAATGTATCCTTCTACCTACAATCATTCATCATGCTTATAGAACAAAGCATGATTGATTGTGCACTTCATGTATATAAGCATCCTTTTAAGGTTCTCACTTGATGGAATATGTATAAATTATGAAAGTACTACAACTACGTAGCACAAATCATATCTTCTAATGTTTGCATAGATAAAATAGCCTATCATACTCCTATATTTCTCAAAGTCCATCAAATTCTTATAATGCTACAGGCTTGAGTAGGAGCACAATTTATCCCACATTAAGTGATTTAGAAAGTGAAATTGAAGTAATGGCATCATCAAACTCTAAGAATATATACACACACACACACACATACATATATATATATATATATATATATATATATATATATATATATATATATATATATATATATATATATATATATATATATATATATATATATATATATATATATATATATATATATATGCATACACATCATTCTCATGCCATAAACCATCACGTAAGTAACAAGAGAACGCTCCCTAGCAATGATGCCAAAAGTTGTTGATGTTGTAGCATCACAACTCATATTTTTCAAACCAAGCAGCATCTCACTAGACAGGAATGATGTGTAAAAGCATAAAGCAGACATAATGGTGCTTTGTTAGTACGTAATTAACAACAAATTATGTGGAGGATTAAGAAGAAAGCATTGTTAATGACACACACAAGCTTAAACACATGCATAATCACATCACCAATCAACAACTAATGTGTCACAAGCATGGGGCAAGAAAGGAACAAGTACACAAGCACATCAAGGAGACAACAAGAGCTCTCCAAGAATTCCACAAATTAGCATGCTCTCATTATCTCAAAGAATGATCTCCAAAACAAGAAGTAGTGCCCTCTTTATATACAAAATGGGCAAAATGCATGCTATGTGGGATTTCTCAACTTAAAGGAGAATGAATCTCACTTATTGGCAAGTGTGGAACTCATACACACCTATACAAGAGTGCTTATTAAAATAATTTAAAAAGTAGAAAAAGGTACACATGGTGATGAATAAGAGTAGGATCGAAGAAGTATAGTTGTTGTGTTGCCAACATTGATTTTGCCATTGATCAATAAGTTGTCCAACCTACAAGCAATGTCTTGTGCAGTTTTTATGGATTTGATTTTAATAATAAGGAACACACACTCATGCAAAACACACATCCAAGAATAGATCCCAAGAAATTAGATGTAATTCATAATAAAAATCATGATTATCATCTTTTGAAGTATATTTCATTCTTGTCCACCAATCTAGGTAGAAACACTTTGAGCTGCTTCTTTTCCAAGAGTTTCACATTTCTTTAAAAGGTTCATCTGCCTTGCTAGAACACCAATATTAAAAAAGGATCCAATGTTTCTTTCACTTTATTTCTTCCTCGTATTTGAGTTTCGCTTGATCTTTACAAGGCCCTTTTGCATGTGACTTTTACCTCCATTAACTTCAATATCAATGGCATCATTGATCCAACTTTTATTCGGGGATAAGTGAATGTGAAAGGCCTAGCACCACACCCAAAAGATTTCTTGATATATTAAAGGTATCCCAAACCCTATAAGTCCACATGAAATTGAGGATCCTTCCTACATACCAGTGGACTAAAAGAAAGTGACAATTAAGAAGTGATTTGATAGGATAATACCCATGCTATGAGAGAGGATGGGAGGCCCCAAGTGTTCAATGAAATTTTTAGATATTCAACTCTTGTCAAGTCTAGCTTTGCAAAGCTTGACTCTAGTCTAGAGGTTTGACCAACAAAAACCACAAGAGCCATTGAATTCAATCAAACCTTGCATTGGAGTTTGAGGTCTAGAAAAGCACAAGTAAGAAAAAGAGGCGTAGAGCACAACACAATACAAGATGTATTAACAAATGAATTTGCAAAGATGTTTGATCGGTTGGGGTTATAGGTGTATATACAAGCTAGGGAAACTCCTAAAGAGGAAAAAAAGTGCCCTAACAGTTCGAAGTGTGTTCACACATATCACTACCAAAATATATCAATAAATCCCTTGGTATTGATGTGGTGAACAAGGAGCTCACAATCATGTATTAGGAAGTGTCAAGCTATTTGGAAAGAAATCAATCCACAAAAAGAAGTAAGCCCAAATCTTTGAGGAAAGCTTCAAGCTTCTCCCTAGGAAGAGCCTTTGTGAGAAGGTTTGTAACATTATCCTATGTGCACACATAATCCAAACTAATCTCTTCAGTAGAGGACCTCTCCATAACATAATGATAGTGCCCTCAATGTGCTTTGTGTGAGCATGGAATATAGGGTTCCTCACAATTGCCAATGCACTTTGATTGTCAATAAAAATGCTATTAGCAAAAGATTAACAAAAACCCAAATCATCCAAAAGATGTCTGAGCCACACACACTCAATAATTGCTGTGAAAGTTGCCCTACGCTCAACCTCACAACTAGAAGTGGCCATAGTAGGCCGCTTCTTGCTCAACCAAGGTATGCATGAGCTACCAAGCATGAAGCAAAAACAATTAGTGAACACACATGTCATAGAAACTAGCCCAATCTGAGTTAAAAAAAGCATATAAATATGGCAATAATGACCCCACTAGGGCAAACCCATCCAAGTAGCCAATTACCACTCAAGTAGCAAAAGATGTGCTTATTTCCTACGAATGCTTGACACCTAGGCAATGCATAAGCCTACTCTGTTGAGAGATAACAATCTAAATATCAAGCTGATCTATGCATAACTAAATCACACATCAAACAATCTACTGATATAGAACAACATCAAATGCATCTCTAGTATAATGAAGAATTAATTGTAAACCTATTTCCATGGGAGCCGCAATAGTTTTGCAATCCTCAAGGCCAAAATGTTGCAATAGTGTGTCAATATATTTTGTTTGACACAAAGCTATTTCCCCATAAACTTGCATAAATTGAATGCTCAAATAACGATGCAAATTCTCCAAATATGAAATCTCAAAAGAGGCATGTGAATTAACCTCAAAGTTAGCAATATGTCTTTCCTTAGGACCATTGAGTAGCATATCATCAACATATATAACAATGATTAGAAGTAAATCATCTACACGCTTAAGATATAAGGTGTTCTAAGTTGGATTGTTCTCAAAACTGTGTGCTAGCAAGTAGGCATGTATCTTGTCATAACAAGCACATGGTGCTTGCTTCAAACCATATACTAAATTTTTCAACTTGCAAACTTTATTTTCATGGACTTTTTTTGTACAAAATCATGGGGCTGAAATGCATACACTTCTTCATGCAAGTCACCATTGAGAAATTCTAGTTTTAATGTCCAACTGATGTACATTCCAACAATGAATAGCTTCAAGTGCACAAATGCTACAAATATTGGTCATGCATCATGTGGGGGCAAAGCTCTCATCAAAATCAATGTCTCTCTCTTGAGCATAACATTTTCCAACAAGCCTAGTCGTATACCTATCAACTATTCCATTAGGCTTATGTTTCAGCTTGTATAGTCATTCAGTGCTGATGGCCTTTTTGCTTGGACATAAATCACAAAAAGACCAAGTACCATTCTTCATAATATCATCATATTCTGATTGCATAGTAACCATCTACTTTTCAACATTTTATGCTTCATCGAAAGAAATAGGCTCATTCTCATCAGAAATACTAGGGGCACCCATTGCATAACAATCTGATGCAAAGGAAACACTATGAGAGCCTGAAATGAGTAGGATATGACAAAGTCTACACCAATCATTTAGGCATAGTTTTTTCCTCTTTTATGTCAACCCTCTCATCAACAAGTGCATCATGTGAACTTGCATGAAAAATGAAATGATTTGCATCATCATTTGAAACCTATAAAGGCTGAGAAATTGCCTCATTTGGACCAGCACTTGGCTATCCACCTGTAAAAAGAGGTAGCAAAGAGCCATACATTCTTTGAGCTAACAGATGTCTCCTTGGTGCATGAAAGGAGGGGCTGAATTGCATCTTCCAAAAAAATAACATCATGGCTAACCAAAACGCGTTTAGTTTGTGGATAATATAGTTGATATCCTTCGGTTTTAGAACTGTACCCAACAAGAGTACATTTCACTACTTTATCATCCAATTTTTTGTGTTTTTGTTCAGAAATTAATGCATATGGAAGATAGCTAAAGACACACAGCAATCATGCCAAGCCTCACATGGAGTGATTGATTGCACAAATTCTATGGGACACCTATTGAGTACATATGTTGCTTACATAAAAACCTCAAGCTACAACCTATGTGATAAAGGTTGGCTTTTGACCAATACACCTCACCATTTCCATGTGAGACTTGTTCTTCCTTTTAGCAAATCCCTTTTTTTGAGGTTTATATGGCATTTTACACTGATAGTTTATCCCATGTTCAGCCAAAAATGCACTAAAATGAGAAGACATACTCATGGCCCATCGATTAGAATGGAAGGTGCCCAATCCACACGCTGATAGATTTTTAGTCATAACCAAGAAGTGTTCAAAGCACATAAACACTTCAGGATTTTCTTTCAATGGATATACCCATGCATGCTTGGAAAAATCATCAATAAAAGTCACAAAGTAAAACTTATTCCCAAATGAAGGTGTCTCCATAGGACCACATACATCATTATGAACAAGCCATAATTTATGAGAAGTTCTAACTGAACCATCCTTTGGGAATGAGGAACACTGCATTTTGCCCAAAACACAACCTTCATAGAGATGTCTAGAAGAGTCCTCAAGTTTGGGCAGAGAGGACACCATTTCATATTTTTGCAAGTGAGGCAAACTAGAAAAATTTAGATGAGCAAAGTGTGCATGCCAAAGCTTTGCATTTGGGATAGCCTAAGATTCCTGAACTACACATGTTGAATCATTCACAAATTTTGCATAGTCTACATGCTTATATAACACACAAGATAAAATGCCAGAAACGGGACTATGGAAAGTGATTTCTCACATCGGGACATCCAATGTTTTTTTCATGGGAACATTATAAATTGTTATTTAACTCACAAAGATTTCCTTGAGGATTTGTAGTTTCCATGTGAACAACATATTGCAATCACTTATGCTTTCCAATTTGTTGAGAAAGTTGTAATTTCTTTACCATGCTTTTGGGGTTCTTATCGAATGGAAAATCATAATATGCCAATCAATTATTTATAAGTGAAGATTGCATACTATCGATGTCTCACGTGGGAAGAGTAATAAAAATTTATTGCCAAAAAATTCCTAGGAAATTAGGTGACCGCAATCTTTCTTTTTTGTGTAGATAAGGATATTGCAATCTTTAACTCCATTCGAAAAAAAATTAATACCAAAAGAAATTCTCTTGTACTTATTCTCCATGCCTTAGGATTCCTATGCATACAAAAGGAAATCATTAATGAATAGTAACTCATTATTCTCCATGCCTTAGAAAATCATTAATGAATAGTAACTCATGATTTTTGGATGTTTACTACATGTTCTATGATGCTCCAATGTTTGCAAAAAGTTAGCAATTGAGATAAGTTTCCAATAAAATATCTTATAAAATGGTGATAGTATGCAGACCATAAGGATTTCTGAAAGTTCACTCTTGCTCACGACATCTCACTCAATCAAAATCTCAAGAAGTATCAAATGAGTTAGACATGAGCCTAACCAGAAGAGAATCATAAACATATTGAGTCAATAAATTCATGAACTTGTTTCAAAATTCTCCAAGATCATATAATTTTGAAAATCACATCATCTTTACACCATTAAGTGACTACCGTGTCCCGAGCACCCCTCATAAATGGAGTCATTCCCAATGGTGCCAAGGAAGACATGTAGACTCACAAGTAAAGATATGATTGAAGGTCATTAACTAGCACTCACAAATACCTGTAGGTTATTTGATCAATTCTCAAAGAAATTTACACATATTCACAAATATCCTAAGTACTTACATCCATCTCACAGGAAGGATAGGACTCTTGTGTACAATCTAGAGACTATCTAGCTGATTGCTGAGAGCAAGATTTAAAAAACACTAAAAAGTACTTGTATCCATTTTACAAGAAGGAAAGAATTGTTGTATACACAATAGAAATGATCTTACCCAAGGAGAAAACAATTAATCAGTGAAATCTATAAAGAGATGTTTTCATGGAAGTATGCATGTCTTCAAGGGGAAAACCATAATATGCGTCTTCATCCAACTCCCATGAAAATTGGCACAAAGCCTAAGAAGCAACACTTACACACTTACAATAATATATATTAAAGAAAAATCAAACAAGAGATACAAATTCATGGTAGTAAAACTAATCTATGTGATGGACCCCTCCTAATAGGTGACACCAATTTCAATTATTTCAATTGATGATAAGGTATTTACTTTTTATTGATCTAAATAAAGTATGTGTGTCTATTCTTGATGGATTCTTAAACCACAACAAAGTTTATATTTCTCACGCGTAGAGACATAATTTTGCATCTACTATTCAATGGGACATTTGTCTATTACGTGATCAACTTTGATAAAGCCTACAAAGATCCACACCTCTGTGTGTGTGTGTGTGTGAAAAATGGCCACAAAGCACATGTGCACACTAAAAATGTAGAAGCTATGAAAGAGGCTTCAAGTTCCCATGGAAAGAGTTAGGATCCCCCAAGAATTAGGATCCCTTAAGCCTAGCACATGATAAGACTCTATTGTCTTACTTATAGTCCACCAAATTTTTCGTGTTTGTCATTTCCATGGCCAAGATACCCCCTTTATTATTGATATCAGGGAAGCTTACAAATTTATGACTCCGTTCATGATTGATATCAGGGAAGCTTACAAATTTACGACTCCGCTTCAGGATTGATATCACATGATAAGGAGAATAATTCATATCAAATGTGAAATGCCCCATCACAAGCCATGTTATCCTCTTTCAAGTAACCAAGTTTTTGTTATACAACTTGGAGAAACAATATGCTAAGTGCTTTGGTCCATCTCCACATTATGAAAGCTCTTTTTTACCATTGTAGCTCAAAAGCCATTGTGTGACAGCAACGTTATGCAACCAAGCTTTCATGCTCATCTTCAAGAGGATGTCAATGTCTTACCTCCAAACTTCCTTGAAGGTCCCCTCTACATGTAATGTGCAAAATTGTAAGCATGACATACCATGTGAACCCCTCCCCCTCGAAAATCCCTAATTCATCACCCGAAAATCCAAGCCATGTCCATGGCCTTGACTTGAATCATGTCGAAGTTCCATTACAACGCCATAGTTTGCTAAGCATGGATATTACCCATTCAAATAAACTATCAACAAAGAAGTCATCCCTCTCATACATACCACTAACTGAACACATGTCTACATCAGAACGTGATTATGGTACATTTCTTCAATTGTAGAAAGCAAAGTTCACGCAAGGTAAGATTAGCTCACGAAACATAAGAAATACATGATCAAGTATGCCGATTTGAAGTGGTCCCACAAAGAAGACATCAAATAGGGTGACCTCGCCTTGATGAACTACAATTACAGCACACTCCATTCTAACTTCATGCTGAAGTTCAACCATAGGTACTACAAACCATACCATGGTATCAAAAGCTTCAACTATATCACATATAGACACAAACTATCTAACCATTTCCAAATCATCATAATTTTCCACATAAAATTTCTCGGATTCTTTAATCCCAATTCGACATGCCCAAGACATGAATCATCAATTCAACCACATGTATATGATCTTGATGTGGAATCCATACTCAAGGAGCATTTGAGACATGAACACCACAAAATTTTGGTCAAGTGGCATATAGGATCAATCTCAAACGCGTCGTGGGACCTTGTTGCTAACATTGAATCAAACTACAATTCATGGTCAAACCCTAGAGCTCAAAAATCCTAAGCCAACAATCCAAAACACGGATCTAGGGGTATCTCTCTGACCTACTCACATAGGATAAATCATGTAGAATGTTTTTTTACTGAAGCAACCATCCTACATCCCACAAGGCCAAGTTCTGCCAACTGATAAGGGCTGAACAAGTGGAGGAATTCTTTATTGAATACCATGCATTTAGGCTAATTTTAAAAGGTCCCAGTAGATTGTCAAAACGAAAATTAATCATCATAAACATATCAGTTGGAAATGAGCGCTGTTGGGAGAAGCGATTGGTTGCTTGGCTACTCTCTAGAATGCCGTCAGAGGGGAATTCCTTTGGAAGATATGGCGGGAAAGATGTGCTTATAACTTTGGCAACTCCCCCAAAGAGTGGTCGATTGAGAAATTGCTGTTCCTCCTCGGCAAAAGAATCGCTAACTGTAAGAAATCCTCCCCCCCTTTAAGCATCATCAAGTGCTTCTTCTGATCAACAACAAGCTTAAACCCAAGTGGGACCTACATGAGGGTGATGAGAGGGTGATTAACCTTCTTTGTAATGCCATCTAAAGTCTATAAAATCTACCCCTGCTCTATGGGATTTGGGGGGTCCTGTGGGAACTAGTCCCCTTCACTTGTACTTTTCTTTTCCTTTAATTAATACAAGTCAGGGAGAGTAGGCTATGGCCGAACTTCCTTTTATTAAGAAAAGGGTCCTATTATGGCTCGGTTTGAGACATTAAAGTGTGAGGAATTTGAAAGTATCTATGAACTCTTGTGAGCATTCATTAGCAATTTTATGCCCATCGTAGTTATCCATGACACTCTAAAAGGGCTTCTACACTTCAAGAGAACTCCCAATGAATTGATGAAAGATGCTCTAAGAAGAATTAGGCAATGCATGGAGCATCATTTTTAACTTTCTTTCCATGAAAATCTGACCGCATACTTTTTGGAGGCCTAAGCAATGCCAAGGGCAAACATCTGTTTCATGAAACCGAGTTTCTCGGGAGATTGCAAGAGGAAATGCATTGAAATGGAAGATGATTTAGGCCTCACCCTCACTATGCCAAAGCACAGGGACAAGAAGAATCCACCACCATGATCCCCATTAGCACACGCGTTAAAGAGGAATTGAGCACTATGATTGTAAACACTTATAAGTAGGGAAAAATGTTCACAACCTTCAAAGATTTTACACATTGTTTGTATTTGGATTGAGCCACCTAGCATCGAAATCTTGAATACACCTAAATCACATTAAGGTTCTCCTCTTAGATTTTTGACACTACCTACCTTGGAGCCTAAGTGGAGTATTTGCAGTAAGCATTATAGCTTTATCATCCAAATCCATATGTCTAAGTAAGCACTATAGCTTTATCATCCGAATCCACATGTCTAACTACTCCAGTTGTTCTTCCTTACAGCTCACAATGAGCAATTCCATTGAGGCAATAAAGACCCTCCGAGCACAGTCAAGGATTTCTAAAGAAAATAGGTTGCAAATTTCACACCAATAGCCTTACGTCAAGGAATCCATAGCCCCCATTAACCAAAGTGATTCCTAAAGTATCTCTAGTGACATGAGTCTAGGGTATGAAGAACATCATTCATTAACAACCCATCCATCTTTGCATGTAGATTCCAATATGGATCCCATCATGCCAATAGACCTCCTTTGGGAACCCTTTCATTGTCTTGGGTGTGTGATAGACCTCTCCAAGGACTATCCCTATTGTTGATCTATTTAGGTAGTGATGTGTGTGAACACACTAGGACCGCCAGGGCACTTTTTTCCCTCTTTAGGAGGTTTTTTCCCTTGGCTTGTATATATGCGTATTGCCCTAATGGGTTACTTATCTTTGTATATTCTAGTGGTAATACATTCAGTATTGTGTGTTATGCTCCAAGCTTCTTCTTCTTCCTCCTTATGTTGTTTGCATTCTTCTGTAGACATCCAACTCCAACAATTGGTATCAAAGCAGGTCACTGCTTCATCTAGGGCGTCGTCGACACCCCTCTGATCACAGTCTCAGAAGTGCACAAAATTTTCTAAGCATACTTAGGCTGATTAGGAGATCAAAACAGCTTCGCTATGTGGTGCCTAAATCTTGATATGAGCTTGTTTCAGCCTCCAAATGCATTATCACAGCGCTTGTGTAGGCTACTTTGTCTTTTTGTGCCAAACATATATACTAGTTTCGGTTTGCTAGTATAAGCGTCGCGAAGTCTACTACAAGTTTAGTAGAATTTGTGAGGGTAGTTCTGTTCAACTTTTTGAGATACAATTAATTTTTTGCATTAGGGTATTTTAGTCACTGGCCATGGCTGAAAGTAGTGATGTATTCCATATGTTGGTTATTGAGGATAAGTTGGATGGTACCAACTACCCATTATGGGCTTATATGATGCGTCATGTATTGGTCAAAGGGACTGTGGAATATTATGCAGGGTCTTGAAAAACATCCTATTACACTTGCAAATACATGTACTACAAATATAGGTACTGAAGCTGATGCAGATGGTGTCGAAGATGGTGATATTCCACATATTCATGTTTGTATTGTTGTTTCTGTTGCACCTACTCTAGAGCGAGTTCGATGGGATGCCAGAGATGCTCAAGCACATGCATTGATAGCCTTGTCTATCAAACGTGCCATTATTCCTCACATTCACTCTTGTAGAACAACTAAGGATGCTTGGGATACACTTACCACATTGCACCAGGCTAGGAATGAGGCTTGTGTTGCTTACCTTCGAAAATAGTTGGAGTGAGCACATGAATGAAGGTGATTCTATGGATGGTTTTCTGACAACGATCAAGGATTTGAAGAAACACTTGATTTCTGTTGATGAAGTCCTTCTTAATAGTTCACTTGTGCATACTGTTCTGAATGTTCTTCCCGACTTATATCAGAGTTTTGCTTGTACTCTTTGTTTGATGATGAAACGCAATCCGAATGCCTTAACATTTGAAGAGTTAGTTTCTATTATGTTGCAGGAAGATCAGTCCAGGTAGAACAGGTCTATTATGCGTGTTGCAAATCAAACTTTCCTAGCTAGTTAGAAGGGCAAAGGAAAATGGAGCTCTTCTACTAATAAGCAGAAATCTACTAATTCTGCACAATCGAAGAAGGAAGACAAAGATAAGAAGAAATCAGAAAAAACAAAAATTGTTTTGCAAATACTGTAAAGCAAATGATCATGTCATTAAGAGCTATCCAAAACTGGCTGCTAAAGAGGCAAAGAAGCAAGAGGCCGGAATGGTTGTTGTAGAGGCCTATACATCCAAAACAGAGTCTGCTAATCTTGTGCACGATGAAGAATGGGTGTTTACTATTGTTTGCAGTCTACCCATCTTCTCATGAGTAGTGCATATTTACACTAGACTCAGATGTTTGGCACTTTGATAGTGGAGCGACCAAACATATTACCTCACAGTGCAATTTCTTCTCTTCACTCGAGCTTGCCCCTACAGGGAATACTATTACATGCACCAACAACTCCTCTTATCCTGTTATGGGAATTGGTAAGATCATTCCGACTACCATTGATGGTAGTTCTTTTATATTTTCAGATGATTTATTTGTGCCAAGGATCAAGAAAAATCTCTTATCAGTTTCTGCATTAGCCAAGATTGGCTTTGTTGTGAAATTTGTTGATGACAAACGTATAGTTCATGATCTGTCAAATGGCAATGTTATTATTGCTTACGGAATTTTATCTCATGGGTTGTATAAGCTCATATATTATGAAAAATCTGTGAATGATTCAACTTGTGCATTACATGATTCTCACGCTATGTTAGATGCAAAGCTTTGGCATGCACTCTTTGGTCATCTGAATTTTGCTTGTTTGCCACACCTGAAAAAATTTGAAATGGTGTCCTCTTTGCCCAAACTTGAGGCACTTGGTAAACATGTTTGTGAAGGCTATATTTTGGGCAAAATGTAGAATTCATCCTTCCCAAAAGATGGCTCAGTTTGGGCCACTCAAAAATTGCAGCTTGTACATAGTGATGTCTGTGGTCCTATGTAGATACCTTCTTTTGGAAACTATCTTTACTTTGTTACTTTCATTGATGATTTTTCCAGGCATGAATGGGTATATCCATTAAAAGCAAAGTCCAAACTGTTTATGTGCTTCAAACAGTTTTTGGTTTTGGCTGAAAATTTATCAGCATGTAAAATGGGTGCCCTCCATTCTGATCGAGGGGGAGGAATATATGTCTTCTGACTTTAATGCATTTCTAGTTGAACGTGGGATAAAACATCAATGTACAGTGCCATATACACCTCAACAGAATGGAGTTGCTGAATGGAAGAAAAGGTCACTCATGGAGATGGTGAGGTGTATGGTCAAGAGTCAAGCTTTACCACATAGTTTTTGGCTTGAGGCTGTCATGTATGTAGCATATGTACTTAACAGGTATCCCTCTAAAGCACTCCAATCTATCACTCCATATGATGCTTAGCATGGTTGCAAGCCATCTATTACTCATTTGTGTGTTTTTGGTTATCTGACATATGCATTAGTGCCTAAACAAAATCTTAGCAAATCGGATGCTAAAGCAGTAAAATGTATTTTTGTTGGGTACAGTTCTGAAAGCAAAGGCTATCATCTGTATCATCCACAGACTAAACTATCATGAAAAATAGTACTTGGTCTTTATGTGACTTGCCTCTTGGCAAGAAGGCCATTGGCACTAAGTGGGTATACAAGGTGAAGCGTAAACCTGATGGAACAGTTGGGAGGTATAAGGCTAGGCTTGTTGCAAAGGGTTATGCATAGGAAAAAGGCATTGATTTTGATGAAACCCTTACCTCTTCATTCCAAGTGAGATCACATATAAACTACCTAAATTGTGTTGCATAGCTAGAGGCAGCATGGTTACCTTGATGTAGCTTCCGGAGTTTTGTTTCTACCACTTGAATCATGTCTACATCTCCAAATGTGGTGGTGAGTTCTCGAAGAGACCCCTCATAGTCCTGAAGTACTACTATATTTTTCTCCAAGATTGGGGTAAATCATGATAATGCTTGGCCCTAGAGCAAGGTTCCAATAAACCCAACCTTACATGCCTCATAAGGGTATCTATCAAGTTGCATATGGGCATGTAATTTAACTTGTTGAAGAAATCAGTGGAACTTCGTGCGATCACCATCCAACTTTTCTGGCATGCAAATCTTAGGTTCCTTCATGAAGGATGAACTAGGCCATTGATTCAATTCAATACTTCATTGATTTGCTTGAGGATTCTCGATTTGTTCTTGTAATTCTTGGAGTAGTGTGTGCACAAGATGTCCCATCTGGATTGTGTCTGTCTATGAGTTAGGTCCTCGATTTGTTGTTGAAGATTCTGATGTGATGCCACAATATGTTCATAAGTTTTCTCCATGATGCCTTGGCTTGGATCGAAGCAAGTCTTTCCAAAATGTCAGGGAACCCTAGATTGTGCCCTCTGACTAGAGTAGACAAGATTTCAAAATTACACATTCGATTACAAGATCATCCATGTAGGGATATAATACAAGAATATATAATTGATACAAGAAGTCCCACAGACCGGGATTGATAGGTATAGATAACTCAACTAGAGATGATACAGAAGATCCCACAACACAGGACTATAGGTATAATGCAAGGATCTCTGGATTACAAGAACTCCCTTGAAGGAGATGAACTAAATACAAGGGGTAACTGGAAAGGATCTCGTACTACGAGATTATAATAGCACACAATAGGATGTCCAAGAAACTAGACTAGACAAGACTAGAACAAAGCATAAGATTAGAACTAGAACTCGAACTTGGAAAGTACTTAGTTGGAGATTGCGACTCCTTGAGCTCGCAAGACTGGTATTGGCAAGAGTGAGTATATATGTGGCCAACCTCTCCTTATATAGGTTTCCAAGGAAAGTTCATCAATGGCAGTTATGAAATGATGATATCATCAATTAAAAACATGATCTTTGGGTATCAGAATGAAGCAAGTAGACATTCAATCTTAGGGTTTGCATGTTCCGGACATAATGGAAGCATTAATTTCTCCAAATTATGAACCAATCATGAGGTAGAGAATGTCATATGGAATCTGAGGTTGAGTATGGTTTCCTTTTTCCATGATAGTGAGTCCTGGTCATGAAAAAGCAAAAAGCTAGTCCATACGAGTTGTTTATAAAGCAATATCTGGGTGTCGACTTTCCCTACACATAAGATATGCGTGCCACAGACACTTATTGATGAAACTCGTGTCTCTTGAATAGGGGATATCCATGTGGAAATTAGCGGCTTGATGTTCAGATAAGTATGATGCCATTGTTGTTATAGTGGATAGATTTACAAAGATGGCTCACTTCATTCCAACTATAAAGGCAATCATAGGTGCAACCACTACTAGACTTTTTCTCAGATACATCTTTAGGCTTCATGGATTGCTTGATGATATTGTTAGTGATCAAGGTCCACAGCTTAAATCTAACTTTTGGAACAATCTTTGTAAGCTCCTTAGTGTTCAAGTTAAACTTTCTACAACCAATCCTCCATAGACTGATGGACAAGAAGAACATGTGAATCAAGGCCAAGAACAATATCTCCATTGCACCATCAACTATCATCAAAATGACTGGTTTCGAGCTCTTACATTTGCAAGGTTTTTCTATAACAATAGTGTTCATACATCTACCAAGTAGACTCCCTTCTTTGCAAATTATGGACAATATCCAAGGATGGATATACAACTCTCAAATCATTTCAAGAACCCAGCGCTCAAAGATAAGGCCCAATGCCTTATAAATATTCACAAAGAACTCAAGGAAGAGATCCATAGAGCGCAAGAATAATATAAGTATTATGCATATCAGCATCGTGTTCAAAATCCAACCTATCACATTGGGGACAATGTATGGTTATTCATAAATAATCTACAAACTTCGTGGCCTTGTGCAAAGATAGACCATCAGAGTTTTAGTATGTTCACCATCTTGGTCGAGATGAATCCAGTCACTTTCAAGCTCTAGTTACCAAGTACCATGAGAATACATCCAATTTTTCATCTGTCCATGTTGGAACCATATCTGATTTCACCATTGAGGGGGAGAGACCTAGTCCTTCACCACCTATTGAGATTATGATCATGAAGAATTCGAAGTCGAGCATGTCCTGGATTCAAGAATATGCCAAGGAAGATTGGAGTACCTTGTTCATTGGAAAGAGTATGACATCAACACAAGTGAGGCATGGAGTATATTAAGGAGTCACTACGAGGTAAGAAACCAAACATGCATTCAAAATTTAGAAAATCAATTCGAGGGAGAGAAGTTTGAAGAAGGAGATAAGTTTAAGGGATCCATTACTCAAATCAAGAAGCCATGTGATGGAATGTCTTGTGAAGGGATAGAGAAGACTATCAAGGGGCTAGCTCGAAGGTGTCTCCAAAATTATCTAGCAAAGTATGATGGAAGGGTAGCTACTCTCAATACTCAGGTGAGACCTCAAACTTTGATACTTGAGGAGTTTTATTCAATACAAATGGAAGAGGATTTGTAGCTTAGAACCCAAGCAAGAAGTAGAAATGGAGATGCTACATTCTCCACCAATGCATTAGAGAAGGAGTAATAAGAAGAAGTTTCAACAACACGGCTTCCATTGCAAAAAGAAGGGGCAAACAATGACAGATTGTCATTTCAAGAGGATAGATGAAGAGTGTAAGGAGGAGACAATAGATGCTGCTAAAGCAAAGATGGTATACTCCTCAACACAAGAAGAATCAATTGTGAATTAATGGGTACTAGAAAATGATGCATCTCACCACACGACCAATGAGATAGGTCAATCTAGTTCTATGAAGCCTCAACAAGAACCCATCATAGTGTGAAGGATAGTATGGAAGGAGATGCAAGGTATTGTTCTCCATCACTTACCGATAGTGAATGAATGATGGAACCTTGTAGACCTTGTATGATGGGCAAACCGCATAGAGAGCTAGTCCCACAAGAAAGCAAGAGTAGGTCAATAGCTCCTCTAGTGTTGGTATGTGCTAGCTTGTGTGGTAAGATGTTTATACAGGCCTTGGGAGGATCTTCTTACATTGGGATCATCGACGACTATGGCAGGAAGATGTGGATGTAATTTCTTTGTTATAAGGCTCAATCTTTTGGTAAGATTAAACAA
Source organism: Ceratopteris richardii (assembly GCA_020310875.1). Classification (NCBI taxonomy): domain Eukaryota; kingdom Viridiplantae; phylum Streptophyta; class Polypodiopsida; order Polypodiales; family Pteridaceae; genus Ceratopteris; species Ceratopteris richardii. The sequence goes on along the minus strand of CM035430.1, from coordinate 74,479,834 downwards.
TAACCAAAACTTGTTGCAAATGAACTAGGGAAAATTCGAAAGAGTCTTAAAATAGGAGGTGATGGTGAGCTCAACTAAGAGGATGCAAAGTTGGCTTGGGAAGTCTCCTTTGCATCCTCTTCCTTCTTCTTACCTTTCAACTTCTTGTCCTTCTTATCTATATATAGAGCACTTGTTGAATCACCATGACAGAAGTTACCTTCTTTATGCTATTTTTGGCCTCTTGATTGAAGATTTTTCCAAGTAAGATGCTGAAGTCTGGAATTCGCACATCCATGATAAGATCATAAGCTGCGGTGAAAGATTATCATTTTTTATCACCTCTAATCCCATTGAGAATTTGCCTCATGATGGTCTCTTCTTCAATCACCTCTCCAATGCATGCCAATTGATGATTCCAACATTCCATCTATCATTTACTTCACCTGCGAGACCCACTTGGTGCTAGTGACCTCCCACACTTCATTCTTCATTAAGCTATCACAATTGGCTTGCATAACCTCCTTCCGTGTTGGATCTACATGTGCTTCATCTTCAATTATTGGCTTAATCACTTCCTTCATAATCTCAACCATCATGGCTATACTAACTATGTGAACCATAGAGCTTCTTCTTCACCTATTACAATGACAACCAATAGGTTTGGGTGATTTAGGTTGGTGAATCTCTTTTCACCATTTGATGATGATGCTTCCTCCTAGTCATAGGTAGGGATGACCACATGTAGCTGCTCCTTTCTTTTTCTCCACTACATGTAGCTGCTCCATGGACACCACATTCTGATTCCCTTTGATCTTCTTTGCCTCATGGTCATACAATATGAAGGCCCTTTGCTTTTCACTGCGACGTAAAAAGATGCACTCTTGCTTTTTGTTACCAATTTGTTCTTCCTTTAACCTAGGACAAGAGCATAACATACACTCTCAAAAATTCCAAAGTATGAGATAGATGGATGCTTACCAATGTAAGTTTTATGACAACTCTTTCAGATTTGATTAGGAAAGCCCATGCCTCCCCTCATACACATTGCCATCTCAACAATGGTGTGACTCTTACATTCCATAATGCCATCTTGATGTGATGTATGAGGTGTCACTAATTGACACTTTAGCCCTTTGCCCTTCAAGATACATTGGTAGCACAAGGACTTTCACTAGTGAAGGCTTTTGGTTTTCAAGGCTCTTTTGCTCTAATCACCACTATTCGGATCATAATAATGCTAGCAGCTTAAATGCAGTGGTAAGTTTCTATGTTAGATGTAAAATCATGACTTTTGAATGTTGATCTCAAGGAGGAGATACATGTCTCAGCCATCAAGGTTTGAGGCTCCACATTCAAAGAGCACATTATCTAAATTGAAGAAGGCATTATATGTGATGAAACAAGCCCAAAGATCATTATACCAGCACATAGACATTGGGAGCTACATGAAGGTATCTGGTAGTCTTATCAACTTATGGAGCACCATACAAGATATCAAATTTGCAGTCAGACTTTTGAGAAGGCTTGGGAATAGACCCCATGAAGGAGATTCAAGAGTTGGCAAGCAAGAACACTTGAGAAGGATGTTGGTAATAGCATGCTATCCAACCAAGAAGAATACAACAAGTACCCTCACCAAAGTGCTTATAAAGGATCTACTTCAGATACATCCTCGAAGACTTGGCATTGAGCAAAGGAGATATTCACCTCCAGGTGGACATTGAAGGGGGGGAGGGGGGGATGTTAGACATATTCAATGCTCCACCCTCATGGAAGACTTGGCATCATGCCAAGAAGGTAGTTCACCTTCAAGTGGACATTTAGGGGGGTGTTTCACATGGTCAATGCTCCACCCTTATTGAAGTCCTGGCATCAAGCCAAGAAGGTAGTTCACCTTTGGGTGGACATTCATGGGGGGTGTTAGATATGCTCAATGCTTCACACTTATGTAGAACCACCATTGCTCCATGACACTCTATTTTGTAAGGCCCCCATTATGAGGAGAAGCCATGTGAGAGTGTTGGACAATGGTAGGTTCTTGATTTTGAGGTCAAATGAGGTCTAGCACAAACTATAGATGGATAGTTAAGAAGGTTAGTTCTAAGCCCCTTGGAGTCGGGCTTGATCCTATGTGAGTCAAAATAAATCAAGGGCTAGAAACAAAAGTATCTTTCTTAACTTGGGGAAGGGTCTATTGAATGTGGGCCATTGGATCTAGACTTGATCCTTAGTGTGGATTAAGCAAGATCAAGGGCTACAAACAAATGGTTATTGATCCTATCTTTCTATCATCGGATTCACCCCATACATCAATGGTGGAGATTATTTTTGGCATGGAACGCTACCACAACCGTAGAGCAGGGGTAGGCCGAATTAGTCTTGGAGGACCTTATAAGGATGATCCCCTTTCCATGTAGGATCACAATTTCTAGTTTTTGGAACCATTAGGATATCCATTTTAGTATCCATTGTGTTGGCCTATAGCCCTTCACCTAGATTTATATAGATCACCATCTAAGCTCCATATAGGGAGTGTAGGGGTGGATAGAACAATCTATATATTGTGTAGTGTTTGAGTTCCATTGCATTAGAGCTATGAGTTTGAGTTGAATTGAATTGAGTTCATCTTCTACTCATCTTGAGTCCACTTTCCATTATAACCAAATCTCTTATGTTACTCCCATGAGTAGCAATATCTCTCTTTCTATCTAACCTTGATCTTATGTGTTATGGTAACCTCTACATGGCATTAGAGTTACTCCAATAGCCCACACCTCAATCATTATTCATCATTTTGGTTTTTCTCTCACACAAAGATCATGTTTCAAATTGAAGACATCATCAATGATATCATCAATTCGTAACTGTCATTGATGAACTACCCTTGAGGGGGTTGGCCATATAGTACTCAATCTTTGCCAATACCATTCTTGCGAGCTCAAGGAGTCACGATTTCCAAGTACTTTCCAAGTTCCAGCTCCAATTCTACTCTTGTGTCTTCTTCTAGTCTTGTCTAGTCTAGTTTCTTGGACATCATGTTCTGTCCTATTGTAATCTCATAGTACGAGATCCTTTCCAGTTACCCCTTGTATCTAGCTCATCTCCTTGAAGGGAGTTCTTGTAGTCGAGAGACCTTGCTCCATACCTACGATCCCGGGTTGTGGGATCCTTTGAATCATCTCTAATTGAGTTATCTATACCTATCAGTCCCAGGTTGTGGGACTTCTTGTATCAATTATATATTCTTATATTATTTTCGTATGTGGATGATCTTGTAATCAAAAGTGTAATTCCAAAATCTTGTATAGTCTAGTCAGAGGGCACAATCTAGTGCTCCCCTGACACTTACTAGAAGATCTCATTTTGGGATACCAATGGTTCGTCGAGCACATAACCTACTTGGATACAGCTAAGCACACACTAACTATTCATGCGACGAATAGGAGATCACATGCTCATTCAAAGGAATTCATGGAAGTGTCATGCATGAACAAACTATAGCAAATGGTTCCCCTATGCTCGAGTTCCACTTCAAGTTCATCCCATCACACAAAAATCCAAATTAGAGCTCACTAGAGATTGTGCAGAGATGGGCATGGATCTCTACCAATATCTAGTTCTAGGTTTGTTGGTTGGTAATAAGCTTTGTTGTGATGTTCACCATCAAGGGCTCAAGTCAAATTTTATTATGTGGATAACCACCCCACCTTACATATGATTTCCATGAGACATCACCTTGTAGTCACTTAAATTGTCACCCTAAGGGGAAAACTTCCCCTGGAATGCATTTTTCAAATATTCACAAGGTCATGGGGAGGGAAGACAAGATAGAGAGAGAGAGAGAGAGAGCTTTTAAAACTCAAGCTCATCCCCAAACAGAGAAATCAACTAAGAAATAAGGTCGATCATTCACAAGTCACTCGGACATGGATTCACAATCCATCGTATAACATACACGAGTCCAAACAAATAGGTACATCTCAAAGATAGAACTAGAATAGTTCACCAAAAAGTCACAAAGGCAAAGAAAAGCTCCATATGTCAGAAGACCCACATAAGTCCCTCAGGCATTTTATCAACATGATCGATCAATTAAACAAATATGGGTTCCAAGAAACTCCTTAAAGATCATAATAAAATCTCAATTCCTATCACCCACATAGCTTCATATCTTCAAGAAGATCACAACCAAGTTGGATTTGCAAAATGAACACACTGGAGAAAGTTGAGTCATCAATTGTGCAACATCAACTCGTATAAAGGAAAACACAAAGGTAACTTGCAAAGAAGCAAATAATCCATGCAACTTTGGGTCCCTAAAGTCAAATTTGCTCATGAGATGGATTCGAACACATATAGAGGCCTAAGAAGATTGCTCTAACTTGACATTAAAAGAAAGCTTCCATAATGATTGTTAAGAATCACACAACTCCAAGGCACATCAAACAAATCTAGATCCCCAAGCCTCATTTTTTTATCAAGAGGAAGTTATATACTTTTGTCAGCCTAAACAACAATGCCCCAAATCGACTGGGCCCAAATTTTCATAATACCACCCACGAAAAAGACCACAACAATGCAAAGTGGTTGCTATGTAGAAGCAAATATTGAAGTGGCATTAGAGGGACAACCCACCCTTTCTGAAACATGGATGGGTTGCGTAACCATAATCACACTCAATCACACTCTTGCTCAACATGTATGGGTTGCTAAAACGTAGTCATCCACTTCAAAGGTCCCCTGCCAAAAGCATTGTATACGTCCTCTAAGAAGCAACAATAGAGCAGAACATGCCTTATCTTGTAGAATCCATGTGCTAAATGCACAACCTTGTCTCTAGACACATTTCAAGATCATCTACACTTAAAAGTATGCATCTGATAATGGCCATATTCTAGAGCCTTGCATAAGACACAATTGGCAACCACCAATGGTACCATATCCCAATTCATATAGACACAAACACAATTGATGATTATTATCTAAGAAAATTAAGATGCACCATCAATGTGCAACAAGAATTTACTTTATTATAATAAACTTCCAAGCTTCATGGCCGTTATAGTTAAGCTCTATACCACATGTAGCCATCCACATCAAGCCAAGATCAACCAAAAATCGTAAGCCAAATTCTTCCAATATCTAGACTAAGATACCTCATCAACAGCCACCACTTGGGCACCCTGCTCAAATCCCTCTTTCCTTTTTGCACCATTTTCTTTTATTTTTCATTGTATAGTATGCATATATAAGGCCCCTACAGATTGCACTAAGTAGTACTCATATTATTCTCAAACAAAAAAAATCACTTGCAATGTCTGTATAATCTCATTCTATAGGAACCCGACAACCCCAATGCACTTTAACGCTCACAATTCCCAAAAATCAATAGATGTAAGCATCATTTATCAATGATGACAGACTCTAGGATGAAAGGAATGTTGGAGATAGAGGCCCACCGAAGCTATTGAAGCTAAAGAGAGAAAATGATCGAGGTTGTGTCAAAGAGAAGCCAAGGAGGAAAATTAGGATGGCAAAGCAAGGAAGTACTACGTTGGGACCCTAATTTTTCCAAAATTCCATTAAATTTCATCAAATATGTGTAGCATCTTCTTAGAAAAATATCCAAAAGCAATTTTTTGTGAAATCCTTCACTTTTGTGAAGCCAAGGAGTCATTGGGCTTGTGGAATGATAACCTAACCCTCAAGAATTTTAAAGGATTTTTCTACAGTTGACTTGGATGCCATCTGAGGGGTTGGGATCCTATTTTTAACTATGGTGAATACTATAGTGTGAAGAGGATCACTTTTTGAACTACAGAAGTGAACTAACCCCCATTTGTAAGCTTCTTCATGTTCCTTCTCTCTTCTAATTAAGAGTGAGTTTCTTAAGAGCTCACGTCTTCTCCATGAGTAAGGCTTGCTTGCTTGTGTGTGCATGTATGTGTGGGCATGTGTGTGACACTCTGTGTGTGTGTCTCCTACCGTCAATGGCTTGTCTCTGGGATTGACATTTTGTGGGCTACACAATTATTTGAACTCTTGAGCTACACATCTCACATCAACCCAAAAATGTTGGCAAAAGAAGCACAAAAGCACAGAACTTATACCAAGCTTTCCAGAATCTGGCATCATTATGAGATTCACTATAATCACACAAGGTCTTACATATTTTGATTCTATACAACTCAATCAACCCATTTTACATGGCTCCAAGGAGACCCTTATGACCAAGATACATTAATGATTCGATACTCAAACATTACACTAAATTTGTAGAACAAAAACTAGCTTTCCAAAGTCATCTTACTTCGTTAATTTGTGTGAAAGGCTTTTCTTTTTTACTACACTTCATAAAACCATAGAAACACATGCACCCTAACAATTCATCTCAACTCAAATGTTGCAACAAGCCAAAAACGAACCCTAGCATATTCCTCATTGAAGCACTACATACATAAAAGTGTCATGTTTTGTGAAAGGATTTTATCCATTTAAAGAAGAAACCCATGAAGCTAATGTCTCTATGACTCCTTCACATAAGTGACGCACATCCATAATGTACTTAGCCCTTCTCTCCTACATATTTTTCTTGCTCAATGAGAGTGTAAGTAGTGCAATAGAGTAGGTATATGCTCTACACACAACACTTATTTCTCATAACCTTTGACAAGAAATCCCAATCCACTTCCCATAGGTGTACTTTTTTTTCTATTCATAATGATCTTACTATTTGGATATTACTAAATTTCATTTAAGAATTACACATATTTTCTATTGTTTCATTGGAGTGCAAATAGTGTATGTTGAAGACACTAAGAAAATATTCACACTTAGGAGCACCTCATCGCATACATTTAGCCCAACCATCATGTTACCACATGCCTTTGTGCATCTAGCTCAATGGAAGCTCAAATTGAACATTAGGGCATGCTATTGACAAGCTAGCTCTACATCATATCTAAACTGTGACATATTAAGCTCAAAGCTTATGCATTGAGATACTATAAAACTTAAGACTAGACAAGTCATGCGTGTTGCACTCTTTTTGAGACAAATTGCCTATGAACTAATCCAAGAGATCTCCCATGGTCAACAAGAAATCACACTTTAACAATAAGATCAATGTCAATGTGTATCTCATGATGTAAAAACTTGGGATACATCTTGATGTCCCATAGGAATTTTATGAATGGAAACATATATTTAATCTTCACAACGATTGTTTTCTCATTTAAGCCTTTCATTTTCCTTTATGAAATGGGTTATTCTGTTGGCCTTGATGTGATCATTTGGCCTTGACTCTACTCTAGCAACCATAAGAATCTCATCCTAATCATGAATCCATTTTGACGCTAATTTTTTATCTTGGTACTTAAACTGTTCCTTTCGATTGAATCGGACTTGTAAAACTACATATATCTAGAAAGATTTTTAGAATACTTATTATACACTCGTCTCATAATGCAACATGCTTACACAACTTCTCTCAATATAGCTTGGACGACTTGGTTCCTAAAGTCAAGATAGATGGTAGGCAACGGTTCACACAAAACTCTGTGGATTGCCTTTCAGAAGTTCAACTCAAACGCTCACTTCAACATGCTAACTGCACTCTTCATACAAGTGGTTAAAATTGTAAACACTAAAAATTTCTATTTTTTTTCCTATGAACATAACAATTCATCACCAGCACGTAGACGAGGCATCAGCTAGTCCTAAAGATTAGTAGCATCCTTCATGTACAATCATTTACACCAAGCTTGACGAACATGCAGATATTGAATCATGTTGCAACAAAGGATCAAGATTATCTAACCCCAAAGATTGGTTGTCCTAGAGGATCGTGCATCTTTGGAGATTATACAAACGCATAAGCAATATTTCTCAACGATTCTCCAAACAAATAAAGTGTTTCTGCAAGGAAGAAATGCATGAAACATCACTTTCGAAACTCAAAAGATAGAAGAATGGAGTTACTTGGTGTTAGACCCTTGCCCAAAATCAACAAATACAGGATTCCTTTGATTCTCAACACTTTATGATGAACATGCTACTTGGATATAACATCAGTATAAAACCATTTTAGCTTATCTTACTTGGCGATCTAGAAACCCATCCTTTATATAAGCTTATATACAATCATCCTTCCTATGAACTACATTAAGAATTTGATCCAAAATCAAATTCATTATCTTCATGAGAAAAAGAAAAACCCTGTTTTTTATCTTCTCAGCATTATGTTGCAGGCATTCTTGATATATATCCTCCTTTGGACATTGATACACTTGTGTGGAGATCGGTTAAGAAACAGTATATGCTTGTGTGCGTGTATGAAATTCAATCAAATTTAAACGTAGCGTGATCTCTCTCTTATGTTGAATGTAAGAAGAACTGCTAAAGCTTCCATATGACTATGCATCTTCTAATGTTTGAAAGAGCTTACTGATCTATGATAATCTACGGCTATGACTATGTTTAAACTCTTTCGATCCAATGTTTGAGACCACTGCAAGTACTAGCGCAGTACGAATCACCTACCTGACATTTCAACAAAGATAAACCGGTTCTTTGTTTACTTCCAAATAAACGACAACAGAAACTTTCCAGGAAGCGCTCATCGCTTTCCATGGAAAATTTCCGAAAAGAGACACAAATTTTAACCGTATATTTAGGAACCTATTGATTATTCCAAATTTGAAAGTAAATGATGTGGAAAAACACACCAGAATATCCTTTGTAACAAACTCGTGAATAAATGGAGGGTGCATATGGTAATCTACTCCTTTTCTCTAAAAGAAAGAGACTTTAGCAGAGCATATAGGATGGAATTTTGAAAGATACAAAGGCGACAATCAACTGTATAGCGTTTAGCCGCTATCGTGTGCCTTCTTATATTTGACGTACGTAAGAAGGCAGTAACTCCTATGGGCTAAATTAGAAAGACTCAACTCCATATTTTAATACACCAACTACAAGGCATTCTTGCAGATTTAATGATTCATGATGTCCCCTTATGATTCAAACAAAATTACAAAATATCTTCGGGAAGGACACAGTGCCTCATGTACACTGTAAATTTGAAATTTTGTAGAAAAGAAACCCTGAAATCTTTTAAGTAATATGCAGCTAATAAATGATTTTTCGCTATAATCTCATGAACCATGATGCCCATGCATGATCTCAATTAAAATCATGATCCCAATTGATTTTCTGCCTTCTATGCACGGAAAGAGGTTCACCAAATTTCCTGACTCCAAAAGAGAGCTCGTCCTGACAAAAATAAATACACATTCCTATCAGAATATAGACTGCTATACTTCTTAATAGAATGCTTCAAGTATTACGGACCCTCACCACGTATGAATAACTCCTCCCTATGAACTTATCCGCTTCATGGATGCTACGATCCTTCAGCTGTCAATGACTTATGGTATGCAACCTACAAAGGCGTAAGATAAAAGAAGGCAAAAGAACAAAACAAAAAATCAACACAAAACGAATCTCTCTCTCTCTCTCTCTCTCTCTCTCTCTCTCTCTCTCTCTCTCTCTCTCTCTCTCTCTCTCTCTCTCTCTCTCTCTCTACCCCCCCCCCCCCCAAAACACGAGCTCTCACATGTTTATGCACACCACTTACACACCCGCCTACTCTCCCTCGACCCACTATCACCACTAGACACACTCACATCACAGATCACCACCATCCTACATGACAGCCCTACACAGCTTTCCACACCACACACATACACACCCTCCACGCACGGGATCCATGCCCCAAAATCGCTGGTCCGATACAGATTGTCGAGAGCTCAGGAAGCATCTACGGATTTTAGAGCATAGGGGGGATATTACACACAGGCAGGCACAGCCACTGCATGGAGAGCCTTACACGTCGCAAGCGGCGAGAATGGGAGGAGAGACAGTATTGGGATATCTATCACATGCTCGTGAGCTGGGATAGTGTAGTGGCGTGGCGAAACCTGAGAGAGAGGAGACAGCAAACACCCATTCGCGACACAAGCACTTGGCATAGCTATGCGCAGAACCTATACGAGATCCCGGACCAGCCCCCATTCCCATGGCACAGAGCTCACTCCCCACTACCTCTAACTTCTTCACATCGACTATGGTGAGCCGTGCCATTGCCCATCTACAACATGGAAGGGCCCATGACCAGTTCGGTTTACAGGCAGAGCATCTCATCTACGGATGCACAACTCTAGCACCGTTCATTGCCCACCTCTTCAACTGAGCACTGGTTGAAGGGTTTCCTGACTCATGGACTGAGCACACCATTGTGCCCATTCACAAGTCAGGTGATGTTATGGATCCATCCACATACCGGACGATCATGATTGGCAAAATACTGGCCAAGTTATATGGGGCAGTGCTAGAGATAGAGTTGAGCACTCTTGCCGAGAGGAAGGGTATCAGGCCCCCAGACAGGCAGGATTGAGACGAGATTACTCTACCATTGACCACATCTTCACTTTGAGATGCTTGATCGACCAGGCACGAGTGAGGAAGAGGAGATTGTACTGTTGCTTTGTGGACTTCCGCAAAGCCTTCGACACAGTTCCCAAGGAGCGGCTCTCCACAATATCGGGGCTCCAGAGGAGATGATACGGGGGATCTACGCCTTCTATGAGAGAGTATTAGGTAGAGTCACATGCCCAGGCCGTCTATCCGATTACTTCACGACAAAGATGTGCACGATATTGTGAGAAATCTAGTGCAACACTCAAGAATGATGATAATGATATGATGAGGATGAAAAATATGAAACAAAAAATATGTATCACAACCTCCCAACAAGATCAGAAGCAAATGCCACGAAGCGTTCCACGTCCGGTTCAAATGTGGAGGTGATTGCAATCTGGGTGGATCGGGTCCGATCGCAGCACACATAGAGTGTATGAAGCTAGTGAGTGTTGGAAGGTCCTTGTGATAAAAATGTGAAGGCGAAGATGAAGTTGGGTATGGGGAGGAGAGATGTCATGATTTAATTATGAAAGGGGAACATATGGATGTATGCATGATGAGAACAAAAAGAAAACCACACACATGAATCAACTTTCGAAAGGAAGAATGGTCCACGAATGGAGCTTGGTGCCCCCTCTCACGGTTCACCCATCCTTTTTGGTTTATACATTCACGAGATAGTGGACTTCATATGGTAGCAAGGAGGAGAGGGCATTGAGGTCCGAGGGACCACTATCCACATTCTTTTATATGCTGATGATATTGTGCTCGTTTCAGAGTCTGCAGAGGGTCTACAGCATCACCTACACGGCCTAGATGATTTTTGTACACATAGAGGATTATCAATGAACCTTGGTAAAACCAAGATTTTGATCTTCCATACATCAGCACAGGTGAGGGGAGACAGTTCTTTCACAGCGGCAAGCAGACCCATTGAGGTAGTTGGTTCATATGTCTACTTGGGAGTGACTTTCACAGCAGCCTCTGGGGTTTTCTCCATGCCTCAAGCAGCCCGTGATCGCATCACACGTGGATATGCAGCGCTAGCTTTGATGGAGAGACAGTGTCACCAGGCATATTTTCAGGAGCCCCGCACAAAGGGGTGGCTCTTCGACACTTTAGTTACCCAAGCACTCATGTATGGTGCAGCTATATGGGGACTGGGATTAGCCACATCATCATGGACAGCACCGGAGAGGCCGCAGATTCTCATGATTGCTAGACTTATCCGAAGCAAATCTTCGGTACCCCATGATATCATTAGGGCAGAGCTTGCTGCACCACCGATGCCAGTAGAGGCACTCTTCCAAACAGTATGCCTATCAAGGCAATTAGGTGCGCTCGGTTCGGTGCGTTCGGTGCGTTTAAGGTTCGAGTACCGGACCTTACCTTCGAGGTAAGGTGCGTAAGGTGCGTTTATATATATATATATATATATATATATATATATATATATATATATATATATATATATATATATATATATATATATATATATATATATATATATATATATATATATATATATATATATATATAGATAGATAGATAGATAGATAGATAGATGCCTGCATACATACATACATACATACATACCTACATACATGCATGAATACATACATATATACATACATGCATACATGCATACATACATATTACATACATGAATGCATGCATGCATGCATGCATACATACATACATACATACATACATACATACATACATACATACATACATACATACATACATACATACATACATACATACATACACACACACATATTTTGAAGTCATAGAAGTTAGTACTTACCACTTTCACATATATATCAAAATCATAAAGCTCAAATCTAAATTTGAAACCATCATACATGTCTTTTATCCTCTCTCACTCTCTCACTTTTCCTCTCTCTCTCTCTCTCTCTCTCTCTCTCTCTCTCTCTCTCTCTCTCTCTCTCTCTCTCTCTCTCTCTCTCTCTCTCTCTCTCTCTTTCTTTTAGGATTCAAAATCGGAAAAAAAAAATTTGAGCCAACCATGAACCGGATGGGTAAGGTTCGTACCGAACGAACCGAACCGGAAGCACCTAAAAAAGTATTAGGTTCGCGAACCGGATCAGCTATGATGCCTATTACACAAGATCCAGAGCATGGACATAGAGCGCATCACTTACAGAGCTTTCCAGGCATCACGCGACATGGCATTAGCCGGAGACACCTCATCATGGTATGCACAGACATGGGATTGGCTTGCCCTCCATGGTTTTGACATAGACAGACTACCACCAGTACAGTACGACTCCCAGGCTCCCACCTATTCGCTCTCCCACCAAGAGAGAAATAGGATCATCCGTCAAGAGATATGGCATACATACATACAAAGGACATGGATCAACCCGGGGAGGACATTGACACTGAAAATGCTTCACTACCATGAGCATTTTCTACGGATTTCAGACCAGGGATTCATTGAGACTCCACGCTACATGCAGACATACCTACCACAACACCTTTGAGCCATCATTGGGCAGCTTCGAGTTTCATCACATCAGCTCGAGATCGAGAGGGGTCAAGCTAGAGGAGTCCCTCGAGAGGAGAGGTGGTGCCTAGTATGCCATACAGAGATAGAGAATGAGGAGCACCTCGTTATCAGATGCCCGGCATACTCGGACCTACGAGCACAGTTCGAGATAGAGGAGTCACTCCAATTGTGCATGACCACTGCAGCCCAGCGGAGGATGGGGTGTTTCCTCATGGCTGCATATGAGAGACGAGATCATATGCTAGAGCCTACACACCAGACACGGGTGAGTACCCAGCAGACTATTACTCAGTATTTTGAGCGCGTTCATCCACATTGGACGGACTCGCCTCCCAGAGGCATAGGGCTCGCACTCCAACAGGCAACGGCACAGAGAGTGCGACGCAGACCACATCTGGTTGGGTAGCGACGACCACGACTGCACCAGGAGGATATCTCACGCATCAGGATAGCCCACGACTACATGATTGAGCACAGGCGCATCACCACCACTTGGACAGGCTTCCTCCAGGAGGAACTCCTACCGCCACCGATGTACCACATACTCCACCCACCTCCACCCATCATCAGAAGTTAGGGTATACACATTCACTCCCTCATGGGTTCCCATTGTATCAAGTGGTCATTATCTACTCAGCCAGAGCCACCCTCCCCCCAGGCACCATTATTTTATTCCCACTACCTCCTCATTACTAGGTACACTATCCTTTGCTGTTTTCCGCCTACACAGTTTTGTGTAGCGAGTATTTTTTTCCTTCCCATTGCTACTCTCTCTCTCTCTCTCTCTCTCTCTCTCTCTCTCTCTCTCTCTCTCTCTCTCTCTCTCTCTCTCTCTCTCTCTCTCTCTCTCTCTCTCTCTCTCTCTCTCTCTCTCTCTCTCCCCCCCCCCCCCCCCCAACCTCATCCCTTCCTCCGCCTTCTCCCACTCCCTCCCCTTTCTTTCCCCCTACCTGTGAGGGTCCGTTCAAAGGGGAGGCCTTCTTTGCCTAGCATGCAAGGAAACACATAGGCACGGAGTTAAAGTGACGATCCCCTTGAACTATCCGAGAGTGAGCGCGACGTAGTTGAATGGACCGGAGACAAGTTGTTTAGGGGAAGCGGGACTTCATTCAAGAGCCTCTCGAGGAAGCCGCCGAGAGCAGGCAAGGTAGTCAGATGTCATTAAGCCCATGGTGCTGCTTGGCAAGAGGCAAAGTGGCTGTCCATTGAGACACACGTCCAAAGCCCCTTTGAGTGAGCACTCAAGAAGAGAACGGGCCAGCCCGATGGAAGCCTGCCTCGCCGTCAAGGTACAAGACTTGCCAAGGGATTGACAGGGGGTGCTCCCATTGTCGAGTATCTAGCAATGATGCAAGGGACATCTGACGTTCCCATAAAAATTGAGGAAGGAAAGGCTCAGTATGTATGTCTGGTAGTGCATCGTTGCCCAAACATTGGAGGGCACTCAAGCCCATCCTGCCGTCTAGAGGCATGCATGGTAGGCACTCCCCTTACAGGCGTGGCAGAACAAACCACCCAAGCACAAAGTTGGGCTAGATAGAAGAGGAGGCAAAAGGGGCATGACATCCACCCTCTCTCCGAAATATACCCAAAGAGGTATCATAGACACAAAGGACGCAATCCTCAACCTCAGATTCCATATGACTTTTCTTATCTCATGATTAGTTCAAAATTTTGTGAAACTGATGCTTCCATCGCATCTACAGTGTGCAAAACCTAAAGATCGACTATCTACTTTCTTTATTCTTACATGTGAAGTTCTCTTTCAAACTTTCACATTGCTGACATCATCGATAACATAATCAATTCGTAAACGCCCTTCAACACCTATATAAGGAGGGCTTGGCACATACCATAGTGGAAAGCAACGTTTTCGCAACGGCAACGGCAACGGGTTAGCAACGGGTTAGCAACGAGGGCAACGTCTAGACCTAGGAGTTGCGATAAAGTGATTTATTTTTCAAAATTTTTATATGTTTTTTTCACATATTTTGGGTCATATGATATGTAATAAGGTATATAAGATATATCATAAATAATAGAGATTATCAATCTAACTTGAAAGTTGGTCGTGACTCGTGATTATATCATAACCCTCCACACAGCCTTAAGATTATATCGTATACAATTATCTCAAATACATCATCATTATATCAAAATTCAAATACAATCATAACATCAATAATCATAACATCATCATCTAGATTCTAGATTCTAACAACATAATGATCATAACACTTAACTTTCAAGTTTCTAGTTTCTAAGTTCTAACTTCTAACTTTTAACAAATTACAATAAACATCATGATTTATAACATAAATGATAAGACCTGGCATCATACATGTCACATGTGTCATGATCATATCATCGTTCATACATCAAAATAAAACAATAGAGATCACTATGACAAATGATAAATCATAAATCATATGAATCATGACGCATGGCATAAATCATAAGTGGCAAATGATACATATCATGAAATACCAAATGTACATATCATGAAATACCAAATGTCAAACATGAAATGTCAAAGCCTCAAATGTCAATAATCAAACTTTGTCACTCTGACATGGTGTCAGATGACAAATCATCACTCTCATCATCATCATCATCATCATCATCATCATCATCATCATCATCATCCCTAGTAGTAGTGGTATGTGGTCGGCTACTAGTGGATGCATCACCACTACCACTAGGTCCTCTGCGGCTCCGAGATGATCTGGTATCATGCTGAGGTAAGGTCAACTCATGGTACAGCATAGTATATAAGTCCAGATCCTCTAGAGGAATATCTCGAATATCTCTGACTTTCTCTATATCTACTGTGTCCACGTTGACCTCCCTCACATCTCCTGTATGTCCGCCGCTCTCCAAGAGACGCAAGTTGCAGTGGCAATAAACTAG
This sequence comes from Ceratopteris richardii, assembly GCA_020310875.1. Lineage (NCBI taxonomy): Eukaryota > Viridiplantae > Streptophyta > Polypodiopsida > Polypodiales > Pteridaceae > Ceratopteris > Ceratopteris richardii. The sequence continues at coordinate 74,463,924 of CM035430.1, read as the reverse complement.
CCGCTCCAACTGCGCTGTAGATAATCTGTTCCTCTTCTTTGTATGGAAGAGGGCCCATGTGCTCCAATTCCTTTCACAAGGACTTACGCTACAGTCCTGTGAAAGGATACGAATAGCTAACTCTCTCTGCATTACAACATAATTCAAAATATAATTAGTACATAAATCATAATACATATTTATCACATGTCACACAGTACACTAAAGACTTTTGACTTAGTACTTACCAACTGAGGAGCACTAGCACCATACATCTCCCACCATGATACTGGCCGCAACTGAGCAGATCTCAAACAAGCCGTATCCTTTCCAAAATGGCCACCACCATTTTGGAATACCAAGAGTTGTCTCTCCAACTGAAGTCGCAACTCTACATCAGCTGGATAAAGCCTATATACATATGTGTTCCATGCACTCAAGAGCTCCTCATCCACGATGGCCTGCTGAGATCTCCATAAGGGATGCAATAAGTGTGCCATCCCATGGATCGGGCGATGAAACCAATCCCATCGATCCCTCCACACAGCCTTAAGCTGCTCAATCCTATAAACAAAGAAATTATAAATTTTAGAGACTAATTTTTAAGATAATAAGAATTTTAAGTGTCAAAAATTCAAAGTAATAAGTAAACTTAATAAATACCTGTCCAATGTCAAATGTGGGCAACGTGAAAGGGACTCGCCAACTCGATCCATGAACTCATAGACGAGTCCCAATGTACTCCCCTCCATATCAACGATGCGAAGGACAGAATATAATGGATGTATGGCACGCACAAGTGCCTCTACATCCCTCCAAAATGAATCCGACAAGCATGTAATCCGTACAAAATCTGCTCTCGGGGTAGTGTGTCCATCCTAGACAGTCCACTCTGTAGACACAACTGTCTGCATCAAAGCCTGCCGCACCCGAAGTAGTCTCTCCATCACTATGCACATGTAAGCAAATCTGGTCTTCGCAGGCTTTAGGATATCCAACTCACTGTATGATCTGAAAATAGCTAATAGTTTTGGTCTCTTTGTGAACAAAGAGACCACCTTATGGCAGGTGGAAAAAATAGAATGAATCCAAGGGATCTTTCCAAGATCCTCTATCAAAAGATCAATGCTATGTGCGGCACATGGGGTCCACACAAATTACAATGGAGGGAAACTCTTCCTCTAACAATCTACCCATGGCCACACAATTACTTCCATTGTCGGTAATGACTTGCACAACATTCTTTTGACCGACATCCATAATAGCCTGGCGGATATGACCATATATAAACTGACATGTGACACAAAAATTACACCAAATCAGCCATGTACATAGTACATAGTACATACTACATACATAATACATATATATAGCATATGCAAAATTCAAATGCGTATCTTAAAATTAAAACTTGAAATTTCACCTATACATACCTGTCACTGTAAGTCCAGGCTCTGATGCATCGATGGCGCGAAGGAACATAGTGCCTTTGCAACAATGCACTAGTATGTTATATACATTCCTTTTCCTGATGTCTGTCCATCCATCGCACATAATAGTGCATCCATACTTCTCCCATGTGCCCATCATCCGCTCTAACTGCTTCTCAACTATATCTTTTGTTTTGCGTAGCTCACTAGTCCTCAACTCCTCATATGAAGGACCGCTCCATCGATATCCTAATGTGCTCACTAACTCCATGGCTTCCTTCCATGCGGGTGTGCGTGCAACATTAAAAGAGAGGCCACACTGTATGAAAAGCTTCATTATACCTTGTTTGGCCTCAAGCTCCCGCTGCCTCTGAAAACCCGCACGTACGGATGCCGAAGAAAGTGATCCTCTAGGTGCCTTCACCGGTGGCTGAGTGTCACCCTCAAGATCGACGGTATCATGTCCATGCTCATCATTCCCTCCACTAGAGGATCCCATATGAGTCTGATGTGCTGGAGCATCGTGTGGAGGAGGATAACTAGAGCTAATAGAGGTGGAGGTGGGCCGAGAGCTCTGTGGATACTTTCTAGCTTCCCTTTGAGCTACCCACTCAAGGAGCTCATCCTTGATATCAGCCGGCATAAGCTGCTTGCATGCTGAAATGCCCAAGCCACTAAATTTGGCAAGGTGGGCTTTGATACGATCTGCCCCACCACCCCCTTTGTAACCACATAGGTTACATGTCCATCTCTCACTCCCACCCGATCCAAACTTCCCTTGGCTAGTCACATACTTCCAACAACTTTGCTTTGGTTTAGGCATGGTGAGTCTCTCTCTCTCTCTCTCTCTCTCTCTCTCTCTCTCTCTCTCTCTCTCTCTCTCTCTCTCTCTCTCTCTCTCTCTCTCTCTCTCTCTCTCTCTCTCTCTCTCTCTCTCTCTCTCTCTCACTTTGGTCTCTCTCTCTCTCTCTCTCTCTCTCTCTCTCTCTCTCTCTCTCTCTCTCTCTCTCTCTCTCTCTCTCTCTCTCTCTCTCTCTCTCTCTCTCTCTCTCTCTCTCTCTCTCTCTCTCTTTGGTCTCTCTCTCTCTCTCTCTCTCTCTCTCTCTCTCCCTCTCTCTCTCTCTCTCACTTTGGTCTCTCTCTCTCTCTCTCTCTCTCTCTCTCTCTCTCTCTCTCTCTCTCTCTCTCTCACTTTGGTCTCTCTCTCTCTCTCTCTCTCTCTCTCTCTCTCTCTCTCTCTCTCTCTCTCTCTCTCTCTCTCTCTCTCTCTCTCTCTCTCTCTCTCTCTCTCTCTCTCTCTCTCTCTCTCTCTCTCTCTCTCTCTCTCTCTCGGGGCTGACTCGCTGAGGGTATGTGTGTGCTCGCAGTCGCTACAGGGCCGGGCAAGAACAAAATAGAAATGCCCTCTCCCGCGAGCCCGTTTCGGGCTCAAAGGAGGGGGCAAAAATTTTTGTATGCAACGCAACGCGTTGCGTACGTCGCAACGCGTTGCGTACGTCGCAACGCAACGCCGTTGCGTTGCGAACGTTGCAGACGCTACGCAATGCGTTGCGTTGCAACTATGGCACATACATCCTCAATCTTGTCGACGCCAATCTTGGGAGCTCAAGAAGTCATGATCTCCAAGTAAGTACTTTCCAAATTTCAGTTCTAGTTCTAGTCATGTTCCTTGTTCTAGTTTTGTCTAGTCTAGTATTTTGGACATGTTGTCTTGTCCTCTTGTAATATATTAGTACGAGATCTTGTCCAATTATTCATTATACCTAATCCATCTCCCTCAAGGAGCTCTTGTAATTGAGATAACTTGTTTCATACCTACGATTGAGAGTCGTGGGATCTTTTGTATCATATCCGGTCCAGGTTATCCATACCTATCACTCCCAAGTTATGGGACTTCTTATACAATTCTATAGTCTTGTATTATTTCCCCTTCGTGGATGATCTTATAATCAGGAGCATATTTTCAAAATATTGCTCAAGTCTAGTCAAAGGGCACAATCTATAGAGTCGCACTTATCCAAGAATTACAAGAACAAATCGAGAATCTTAAATCAAATCAAGGAAGCATTCAAGTAAATAAATGCCCTAGTTCATCCTTCATCAAGGAACCCAAGATTTGCCTATCACAAAAAGTTTGATGGTGATCATACGAAGTTGAACAAATCCCTGTAGCAAGTCAAATTGTACATCACTATGCAACTTGATAGACAGTCTAATAAAGCATCCAAGGTCAATTTTATTGGAACCCTGCTCTATGGCCAAGCATTATCATGGTTTAGTCTAATTTTGGAGATTAACATAGTAGTACTTCATGACTATGAGGGGTCTCTTCGAGAGCTCACCACCACGTTTGGAGATCGAGACATCGATCGAGTGGCAAAATTGATATGTGATCTCACTTGGCATGAGGATTATTTCATAAGCCAATTTAGATAGGGCTTAGGAGATGATGTGTGTTGGAAGTCAATGTACATGGGCCACATTCCAACAATTCTACATTTTGGACTTAGCATTTTTTATACAGTTTCAGTAAAACTTTTTTAGGCTAGATAGATAGAGCTTGGCGAGAGCCATAGTTGGAAAAAGTCTCGACTCAAACCTCTTGGAGTGGTACGTACCGAACGTACCGTACCAAACGCGTATGGTACTTGTTCACATGAATTTGTTTTCATTTGTTATTTGAACCATCCCATGCATTCTTTGAAGCCATACATACAAAGATCCATAGTACATTGATGCATGCAATTGCATAGATACATACAAAGTACATAAGGTACAACATGCACATAACACACATCGATAAATATACATTACATACATAGAAAGTAAACTGCATCCAAAGATCCATAGTACATTGATGCATACAATTGCATAGATACATACTTAGTACATAAGATACAACATGCACATAACACACCGGTAAATGTGCATTACATACATAAAGTAAACTGCCTGCATACATACACACACAAAGACACACACACGCATATATATATATATATATATATATATATATAACGTACCGTACCGTACCAAACCTCCTAGCCACATATTGTACACGAACCGTTCACGTACCGTACGTACCGTACCAAACGTACCGAACCACCTTGGCGAGAGCTATCTAGTGGTATGCTTTATTTCTTCATCAGAGATCAGAACAGGGAGATAAGTCAAACCCTAATTTAGCTCAAAATGAAGGAAAAGCATTTTCTGGATGTCCAAACTCAAAAGCAGCTAAGTTATGAAGTCAAAATACCAAAAGCATCTTTTATCAGTGATCAAATTAAAACAAAAGCTAAAAATTGATCTAAACAAAAGCAAACTTAATTTTAACGATGGAGTTTTTTATTAACCATGAAAAGCTAAAATTAGCGAACCAATTTTAAAAATTTGCGATAGAAAGCTTTTTGGGCAGCGATTGGAATTTTTTCGCAAGAATAAAGCGATTGCTTTATTGGAAGATCGTTGCTAAAATTAGCGAACCAATTTTAAAAATCTGCGATAGAAAGCTTCTTGGGCAACGATTGGAATTTTTTCGCAAGAATAAAGCAATTGCTTTATTGGAAGATCATTGTTTTGTTGGAGAGACTACTAACCTATATAAGAAGGTCATGGGCACACAATTGAACGATTCACAAGCCAGAGTTTGGAGTTCTGAAGCTTTGGAGGTGAAGATTTGGTGAAGGAGAGGCTACTCTCTTGGAGCAAGAGGTCTTCTATAAGTTGGAGGCAGCTATCTTTTGTAAGTTAGCCTTATATTATGCTTTTAGCGTTTCTGTACCCTAATTTCAGAATTAGGGTTTGCTGATTTTCAGATTTGTTACATTGGAGAAGTATACATAGAGAACTCGTTAAAACAAATTCACTAAAATGCATTCTTAGCAAAAAATAACAGTATACCTAAAGTAATTTGCACTAGCTGAATCAAATGTGTATAATTATGAATGTATGATACAAAGAAGATGATGTAGGCTTACTCATACATGTGTGAGCTTAGTGTAGCCACAAGCTTGAAGCTCAATGAGTCCTTCTTCCTTCTGTTCTACCCACGACTTAGAAGTCATATGTTTTATAGCTATGAGATGCTATGAGATGAATTTGAATTTGAATCTGCCACCTAAAAGTGATCCTACCTTTTAGGATCTTCATTGATTTGATTCCAACTACTAGGTAGGTATGAAATGCATCTCATGATGGCACGAGATTCCTTCAATCATCTCTTTTTATATTTATCTCAAGTGTTAGATCTCATTGCATTTACAAGAGGTGTTCATATGTGTCTTGTGAGTAATCACTCAAGACTTTATGAAATAAGTCTTGATATTTGGTCAAGCGTCATGGCTTGCCAAATTTACCAACCGCTCCCCCTCAAGCCTAAGATGCTTGAGTCTTCATTCCATAGGTATTTCCTGCAATCCCATTCATTGCTTTAAACTTGTTGAGCTTACTTCCATCAAGTGATTTAGTCATCATGTCCGCACATTGCATATGTGTAGATACATAGGATAATTGTATCTCCTTGCTCGCAATCTTTTCCCTAACAAAGTGATAATGAACTTCTATATGCTTTGTCTTGGCATGGAAATTAGGATTAGAAGCTCAATGTAGTGAGATCATATTGTCTCCAAATATAAATGGAGTACCAAACTCCAACCCTAAATCTATGTATAGGGTCCATAGGAGATTCAGTACGCGTACCGCTTTTTTTGGTACCATCTTCCAGTTCGTTCAATTCGGTGCGTTCCGGTTCATGCGGTGCTCCATCATTTTTTGCCGAAAAAATTCTAGAACTTAAATGAATCAATGTCAAATGATGTATATGTAAAAACACATATTAAATAAATTATATAAATATATATATATATATATATATATATATATATAATTTTTTTGGTACAACGCACCTTCCGCACCTTACCTCCCCGTACCATTCGGTTCACGCATCTTACGCGCACCGAATTGAACGCACCTAACGCACCTGACTGCTATGATAGGGTCTTGATCCACATTGCTTCTTGTGTTGCATTTGCCAATCCTCCATATTCAGCTTCGGTTGAGGAAACAGCTACAAAAGGTTGCTTCTTTAAGGACCAAGAAATAAGCTTTGTACCTGCAAAAGATAGATATTCAGATGTGCTTTTTCTATCATCTTTTAATCCTGCCCAATTTGCATCAGTGAAGAGCTTCACATTCAAATCAGATGTATAAGGATAATATAGGCCTTCATTAATTGTTCCCTTCAGATACTTCAACATCCTTTTGGCTGCATCCATGTGAAGTTTCCTAGGGGTGTAAATGAACTGACTAAGCACACTTACTCCATAGCAAATATCTACCCTAGTTAGGGTAGCATAGTTCAAGCATCTGACAAGACTTTGGTAGCTTGTAATATCTTCAATTGGTTCCTCTTCATGAGCACTTAAGTTGTGATTGACTTCCATGGGAGTGCTTGCAACCTTAGTGTCCTGCACTTTGAACTTTGCAATCATATCCTTAATGTACTTTCTTTGGGTAAGGAACATCCCTTGGTTTGTGTAGACAACTTCAAAGACAAGAAAATAAGTAAGCAATCCAAGATCACTTATCTTGAATTCTTCTTTCATTTGAGCTTTGATATTCTTGATTCCATCTGCATCATCACCTATAAGAATGATATCATCTACATACACACACAAATATATACCTTCAAAGTTATTCTTCTTAATGAAAAGTGAAGATTCAGCTTTGCTCAATTTGAACCCTTTGTCCTGCAAGAATGTGACAAGCCTATGGTTCCAAGCTCTAGGAGCTTGCTTGAGTCCATAGAGAGCTTATATGAGGTTGCATACATACTCAGGCTGTGACCTATAAACAAATCCAAGAGGTTGTGCCATGTACACTTCCTCTGAAATCCATCCATTTAAGAATGCATTTTTTACATCCATTTGATAGATGTTCCAATTCCTAGAAGCAGTTATACTCATGAGAACTCTGATTGTTGGCATCTTTGCCACAGGAGAGAAAGTCTCCTCATAATCAATGCCTTGGGTATGAGCAAACCCTTTAGCCCCAAGCCTTGCTTTATACATGTTTATTGAACCATTTGAATTCTTTTTTACCTTATAGATCCACCTAGATTCAATGATCTTCATGGATTGTTTCTTGGGAACTAGGTCCCAAGTCTGATTCTCGTGGAGTGTTTGTATCTCTTCCTCCATTGCTTCTTTCCACTCTGATTTCTTCTTGGCTTCTTCAAATGTTGATGGCTCCTCTGAGTTGATATCCTGAGCAATATAGATTGAATGCTTAATGGCCTGAGAAGTGTCAAATCCATACCTTTCTGGCTTCTTCCTTTCCCTAGTTGATCTCCTTATTGTTTGTTGAGAGGATTCTGCAATATTAGTCTGCGTAGCCTAGTGGCTGACACCTTGAAGCTGTAGGAGGATGTCCTGAGTTCAAGTCCTGGCTAGACACGTCCATGAGTCTTTCATGAGGGGTGCCTCTACCTTAAGAGGTTGTATTTCCAATTCATTGTTCTCTCAAAAAAAATATATATATATATTCATTGTTCTCTCAAAAAAAATATATATAGACACGTCCATGAGTCTTTCATGAGGGGTGCCTCTACCTTAAGAGGTTGTATTTCCAATTCATTGTTCTCAAAAAAAAAAAGGCAACGAGAAGATACAGAAATTGACACACACACACACACACATACATACATATATATATATATATATATATATATATATATATATATATATATATATATATATATATATATATATATATATATATATATATATATATATATATATATGTATGTATGTATGTATGTGTGTGTGTGTGTGTCAATTTCTGTATCTTCTCGTTGCCTTTATTACTCCATGCCATGATGCTCCTCTTTGGTGTCTTCTGATCATCATCAGAGTCACTTGTATCTTCATGTTGTTGATCATTTACCTTTTGTAGTGTTGGAAAGTCCTCCTCTAGGTCACAAGGTAGCTTGACTTTTCTGCAATCATCTTCAAACCAAGAGTTGTTTTCATCAAAGACAACATCTCTGCTGATAATAAAGCCTTTAGTATTTGGATTATACAGTCTGTACCCTTTTTGATTTAGATCATATCCTATAAACACACATTTCTCTACCTTAGGATCAAATTTACCTCTGATCTATGATGGAACATGTGCATAAGCTATGCATCCAAATATCCTGCAATGATCTAGGCTAGGTCTCCTTCCATTCCAAGCTTCATATGATGTCATCCCATCCAATGCTTTAGATGGGAGCATATTGATGAGATAAGTGGTTGTAGACACAGCCTCTGCCCATAGATAGTTGGGTAATTTCTTCTCATTAAGCATGGACCTTGCTGCCTCCAGAATGGTCCTATTCTTTCTCTCTGCCACTCCATTTTGTTCTGGAGTGTACCTGCTGGTGATGTCTCTCTTGATGCCTCTATCTTGGAGATCTAGGCTAGGTCTCCTTCCATTCCAAGCTTCATATGATGTCATCCCATCCAATGCTTTAGATGGGAGCATATCTCTGCCCATAGATAGTTGGGTAATTTCTTCTCATTAACCATGGACCTTGCTGCCTCCACAATGGTCCTATTCTTTCTCTCTGCCACTCCATTTTATTCTGGAGTGTACCTGCTCGTGATGTCTCTCTTGATGCCTCTATCTTGGAGATATGCATCAAACCCATGGGAAAAGTATTCTCCCCCTCCATCTGACCTTATCCTTTTGAGTGTGTTTCCTATTTGATTTTCAACAAGAGCAAGACATTTCTTAAAACAATTGAAAACTTCATCCTTATGCTTCATGAAGTATAGGATGGTCCATCTGCTATTCTTACTCTTATTCTTGTCAGTGTATAGGGAAGAGGATTGATTACCTTTGGAATTGTCATTGTTCTTCACAAGCTTGGCTTCATGAGTGAATAGTTGCCCCATAAGAGTATTAAAATTAGGTACTTGCATATCCATGTATAGGACCATTGCTATCGTGAAGGCTTCTCATTTATCATCCACCTTGATTCCATTGATCACTTGTCTAACAATCTGCTCCTCTTCAATGACTTCTCCAATGCTTCCAAGTTGATCAGCTAGGTCCTTTATTTTGGTGACATAATCAATCACACTTTGCTTGGGCATCTTTTTGAGTGTTGTGAACTCCATTCATAGTTGGTTCTTCCTTGCTCTAGTGCTTGAAGAAAAGAATGCTTCAAGTGCATTCCAAGTCTCTTGTGATGTCTTACAGTTCCTAATGTGTGGATGTAAGAAGTCAGAAACTGAGTCGAGAATGTAAGACCTGGCTAACGCATCCTTAAAGGACCATGTTCTTAACCTTTCTTGTTCTTCTTAAGTAGGTTGACCTTTGCTTCTAAGTACTGGCATCAAGTCATCTCCAGATATGTAACCATAGAGATTTCTACCTTGAAGATATGCCTCCATTCTAATAGACCACGGAGAGTAATTCCCTCGATCTAATTTGTCAATTGATGATGGGAATCCATCTCCCATGTTGAGTTGATGATAGCTCTGATACCACTGTGAGGAGATGGTTGGATACACTCCAAAGATGAGATGGTGCTGCACAAATCTTGCTCTACACCTGCCAATGTAGCTTCAAAGTACCTTGGTAGACACTTTTAGCTTCCCAAATATGCATTTGGATCCACAATGTATCTTGGAGCATCATCTTTGAATACTTGTGTCAAAACAGATAACTTTCAAGGTTGAAGGATTCCAAAAACTTGCTATTTATGGACTTGGTTCTTCTAAAAAATTCATTCAATGCTCACTCACTAGTTACAATTGACCGGAGAGCTTTTAGACATAGCTATTGAAGTCCTAAGCTTGCTATAGGAGTTATTTCACCAATTTAGGATGAGTATATGATGAGTAATCATATCAAGAAGTTGGGGGTGTAATCCTGACTTTTCACAAGGATGAGAGTGAGCAGACATAGGTGACTTGCAGAGAGCTTATCTCACAATCTACTAAATCAAATGATGTGAAAATTGATACCTAATACGTAGAAAGTCTAAACAATATATACCAAGTTGAATCACATCAATTGGATAAGTATACGCAAAGAACTTGTTAAAACAAATTCACTGAAATGAAGTCTTAGCAGAAGATAACAGTACACATGAAGTAATTTGCACTGCTGAATCAAATGTGTATAATTATGAATGTATGATACAAAGAAGATGATGTCGGCTTACTCATACATATGTCGGCTTAGTGTAGCCACAAGCTTGAAGCTCAATGAGTCCTTCCTTCTGTTCTACCCGTGACTTAGAAGTCATGTGTTTTATAGCTATGAGGTGAATTTGAATTTGAATCTTCCACCTAGAAGTGATCCTACCTTTTAGGATCTTGATTGATTTGATTCCAACTACTAGGTAGGTATGACTTGCATCTCGTAATGCCACGAGATTCCTTCAATCATCTCTTTATATATTTATCTCAAGTGTTAAATCTCATTGCATTTACAAGAGGTGTTCATATGTGTCTTGTGAGTAATCACTCAAGACTTTATGAGATAAGTCTTGATATTTGGTCAAGCATCATGGCTTGCCAAATGTACCAACATGGAAATCATACCGCAAAGTGCTCCTCACTCTGGACCTTTGTTCGACAGACAGGACATATGCCCTCCTCTTGTCAGGTGAGCACTAGTGCCCTCTGATCGGACTTGAACAATATTGAATAAATATGCTACTGCCAGGGGACCACTAGATTGTGCCCTCTGACTAAACTAGACAAGATTTCAGAATTTCACTTTGGATTACAAGATCACCAACGTAGAGAAAATAAAACAAGAATATACAACTTATACAAGACATCACCCACCCCGAGACTCGTAGGTATAGATAATTGGACTAATGATGATACAAGAGATCCCATAACCTGAGATCCTAGTATGAAGCAAGATATCTAGGCTACAAGAACTCCTTCAACTAGATACAAGAAAGAACTCGACAGGATCTCATACTACAAGATTACAACAAGACAAGGCAAGAAATCCAAGATAATAGACTAGACAAGTCAGAAGACTAGAACAATGAACAAGACAAGGACTCAAACTGGAACTTGGAAAGTACTTACTTGGAGATCACAAGTCCTCGAGCTCCCAAGACTAGCATCCACAAGACTGAGAATATATGTGGCCAACCCTCCTTATATACGTTTTCAAGGGTAGTTCTAGGGCAGTTACGAATTGATGATGTCATTGATGATGTCATTGATGATGTCATTGATGATGTCATTGATGATGTCATTGATGATGTCATCAACTCGAAACAAGACCTTCGGATGTCAGAATCGAGCGAATAGACAGAGGATCTTAAGATTTTGGACGTTTTGGACGTGATGATGGGACTATTTTCTCCAAATTCTGAACCAATCATGAGATATATAAAGTCATATAGAATCTAAGGTTCATGATGGTTTACTTTATGTCCATGACATCATCTCCCTCTCAAGCGACGAGTTCCACAGGCAACAGCCATGTTCTCTAGCTTGGGTTTCATAGGATTCTTCTTATGGAATTCACCAACCTTGATTGTTGCTTTTTGAAGATTTTCTCTAAGTTCCCAAGTATCATCACTAATGTCATACCCTTTCCGATGAATAAGGTATTCGAATCTTCCTCGAGAGATTCTTGAATCTAAGACATGCTCGACCTCGAATTCTTCATGATCCTCAATCTTGATACGTGGTGAACGACTAAGTCTCTCTTGAGCTACTTTCGATTCTTCACGCGATAGATCCTTTGAGCTTCTAGTGGTATGCTTTCTGAAATAAGGTATTCGAATCTTCCCCGAGAGATTCTTGAATCTAAGACATGCGCAATCTCAAATTCTTCATGATCTTCAATCTTGATAGGTGGTGAAGGATTGGGTCTCTCTTGAGCTTCCTTGGGTTCTCCACACAATCAATCCTTTGAGCTTCTAGTGGTATGTCGTGGTGTTTCCAAGATCTTTGATGGAGATCCTTGAATAAGCATACCTCCTTCATTGCACATGAACTCCTTGTTCTTTGTCTTCTTGTTATCTTCATAATATGTTTACTCCATAATACATATCATTTGTAATGACTTCTTGGGCCTCAAAGATTCTTAATTCAGATTCTTGACAAATAGTGTCTTGATTAGTTCTTGGACTTGGCTTTTTTTGAGCAATTGATTCTCATACTGAATTGCATGATTGATAGCCTCATCTAAAGTATTTACCTCAGATGTAGAGGATAAATGATCCTTTATTTCATCTCTAAGACCACTTTGAAACTGATTAACTAGATAGTCTTCTTGATATGTGGATCTTGGAAATACATTTCTAGAGTCCCATGCAAATAGCGATCACCTTGTCGTAGCCTCCTTTCAAAATCTTGGAGTTTCATATATATATATATATATATATATATATATATATATATATATATATATATATATATATATATATATATATATATATATATATATATATATATATATATATATATATATATATATATATATCTATATATCTATGTATACATATATATCTATGTATACATATATATATCTATGTATACATATATATATCTATGTATACATATACATATATATATCTATGTATACATATACATAGATATATGTATACATAGATATATGTATACATAGATATATGTATACATATATATATATATATATATATATATATATATATATATATATATATATATATATATATATATATATACATATATGTATACATATATGTATATGTATACATATATGTATATGTATACATATATGTATATGTATACATATATGTATATGTATACATATATGTATATATATATATATATATATATATATATATATATATATATATATATATATATGTATATGTATACATATATGTATATGTATACATATATGTATATGTATACATATATGTATATGTATACATATATGTATATATATACATATATCTATATATATATATATATATATATATATATGTATATATATATACATATATACATACATATATATACATATATACATACATATATATACATATATATATATATGTATACATATATATATATATATATGTATATATATGTATATATATGTATATATATGTATACATATATATATATGTGTATACATATATATATATGTGTATACATATATATATATATGTGTATACATATATATATATATATATATATATATATATATATATATATATATATATATATATATATATATATATATATATATATAATATGTATATATATGTATGTATATATATGTATGTATAAATATGTATGTATATATGTGTGTGTGTATGTGTGTATGTATGTATGTTATGTAATGTAATGTTATGCTATGTTATGTAATGTTATGTAATGTTATGTATGTAATATATGTATGTATGTATGTATGTACGTATGTATGTATGTATGTATGTATGTATGGTATGTAATGTTATGTTATCTAATGTAATGTTATGTTATGTAATGTTATGTATGTAATATATGTATGTATGTATGTATGTATGTATGTATGTATGTATGTGTGTGTGTGTGTCAGGGGAGCACTAGATTGTGCTCTCTGACTACAGTAGACAAGATTTCCGAAATACACTTATTATTACAAGAACACCCACGTAGGGAAAATGATACAAGAATATGTGACTGATACAAGATGTCCCACAACCCGGGACCAATAGGTATGGAAAACTGGACTAGAGATGATACAAGAGATCCCACAACCCGGGATTGTAAGTATGAGACAAGATATCTGGATTACAAGAACTCCCTTCTGGGAGATGAACTGGATACACGAAAGAACTCGACAGGATCTCGTACTACGAGATTACAAGGGGACAAGATAGGATGTCCAAGAACTAGACTAGAACAAAAAACAAGACAAGAACTAGAACTGGAACTTGAAGAGTACTTACTTGGCGGCCACGACTCCTTGAGCTCCCAAGACTGGTATTGGCAAGACTGATTATGAATGTGGCCAACCCCTCCTTATATAGGTTTTCAAGGGCGGTTCCCAAGGGCGGTTGCGACTTGATGATGTCATCATGACGTCATCGACTTGAATCAGGACCTCCGGGTGTCAGGATTCAGCAAATAGACAGTCGATCTTGGGGTTTTGGCACGTTTCGGACGCAATGGAAGCATTAGTTTCTCCAAAATCTAATCCAATCATGAGATATAGAAATTGACATGGAATCTAAGGTTTAGATGGTTTCCTTTGTGTCCATGACATCACCTCCCCCTCAAGCGACGAGTTCCACGAGGAGCGGCCATGTTCTCTAACTTGGGTTTCATTGGATTCTTCTTATGGAATTCACGAACCTTGACTTTTGCTCTCTGAAGATTTTCTGTAAGTTCACAAGTACGATCACTGATGTCATATGCTTTCCGATGAATAAAGCATTCCAATCGTCCTCGTGAGATTCTTGAATCTAAGACATGATTAACCTTGAATTCTTCATGATCCTTGATCTTGAAAGGTGGTGAAGGACTGGGTCTCCCTTGAGCTTCCTTAGCTTTATGACAAGATAGGTCCTTTGAGCTTTTAGTGGTGTGTTGTAGTTTTCCCAAGACCTTTGATGGAGTGCCTTGAGTAAGCACACCTCCTTGATTGAACACGAACTCCTCTTTGTCCTTTATCTTCTTGTTATCTTCATAATTTTTATGCTCCATATCATTTGTAATGACTTCTTGGGCTTCAAAGATTCTTGATTCAGATTCTTGAGGAATAGTGTCTTCTTTGTTCAAGACTTCTGACTCTTGGACTTGGATTTCTTTTAACAACTGATTCTCACATTGAATTGCTTGATTGATAACATCCTCCAAGGTGTTTGCTTGAGGCATGGATAGCAAGATATATTTGACTTCAGGATTGAGGCCATTTCGAAACTGATTAACCATGTAGTCTTCTTGATATGTAGTTCCACGAAACAACATCTTGATATTCAAGGCATAATCTGAAACGGATCGATCATCTTGTCGTAGCAATCTTTTCATCTCTTTGACATGTTGGATCAAGTCCTTTAGTCCTTTATGGTAGATTGAATCTCCTTGCATAAGGAATCCATGGTGCTTGGTCTTGATGAAGATAGTCTTGCCAAAATGTCAGGGGAGCACTAGATTGTGCTCTCTAACTACAGTAGACAAGATTTCCGAAATACACTTATGATTACAAGAACACCCACGTAGGGAAAATGATACAAGAATATGTGACTGATACAAGATGTCTCACAACCCGGGACCAATAGGTATGGAAAACTGGACTAGAGATGATACAGGAGATCCTACAACCCGGGATCGTAACACGAAAGAACTCGGCAGGATCTCATACTACGAGATTACAAGGGGACAAGATAGGATGTCCAAGAACTAGACTAGAACAAGGAACAAGACAAGAACTAGAACTGGAACTTGAAGAGTACTTACTTGGCGGCCACGACTCCTTGAGCTCCCAAGACTGGTATTGGCAAGATTGATTATGAATGTGGCCAACCCCTCCTTATATAGGTTTTCAAGGGCGGTTCCCAAGGGCAGTTGCGACTTGATGATGTCATCATGATGTCATCGACTTGAATCAGGACCTCCGGGTGTCAGAATTCAGCACATAGACAGTCGATCTTGGGGTTTTGGCACGTTTCGGACGCAATGGAAGCATTAGTTTCTCCAAAATCTAATCCAATCATGAGATATAGAAATTGACATGGAATCTAAGGTTTAGATGGTTTCCTTTGTGTCCATGTATGTATGTATGTATGTATGTGTGTATATATATATATATATATATATATATATATATATATATATATATATATATATATATATATATATATATATATATATATATATATATATATATATATATATATATATATATATATATATATATATATATGTGTGTGTGTGTATATCTCATTCAAAGTAAATTCAATATGTCTAGGTATGGATATGGAGTCCATCATTCTTGACATGGTCTTGACGTGGATCGTCTTGCCAAAATGTCAAAGGAACACTAGATTGTGCCATGTGACTAGACTAGACAAGATTTCGAAATTACACTTTGGATATGGAGTCCATCATTCTTGACATGGTCTTGACGTGGATCGTCTTGCCAAAATGTCAAAGGAACACTAGATTGTGCCCTGTGACTAGACTAGACAAGATTTCGAAATTACACTTTGGATTACAAGGTCATCCACGTAAGAAAAATAATACAAGAATATATGACTTATACAAGACGTCCCACACCTCGAGGCTGATAGGTAAAGATAATTGGACTAATGATGATAGAAGAGATCCCAACACCTCGGATCGTAGGTCTGAAGAAAGATATCTAGGTTACAAGAACTCCCCCAACTAAATACAAGAAAAAATAACTCAACAGGATCTCGTACTATGAGATTACATCAGACAAGGCAGGATATCCAAGATAATAGACTAGACAAGACTAGAACAAAGAACAAGACAAGGACTCAAATTGGAACTTGGAAAGTACTTACTTGGAGACCACGACTCCTTGAGCTTCCAAGAGTAGCATCCAAAAGACTAAGAATATATGTGGCCGACCCCTCCTTATGTAGGTTTTCAAAGAAAGTTCTAGGGCGGTTACAATTGATGACGTCATCAACTTGAAACAAGACCTTCGGGTGTCGAAATCAAGCAAATAGACAATCAATCTTAGGGTTTTGGGACGTTTTGGACACGATGGTGGATTACTTTCTCCAAATTTTGAACCAATCATGAGATATATAAAGTCATATAGAATATAAGGTCCATGAAGGTTTCCTTTATGTTCATGACAACTTCTAATTACAAGATCACCCATGTAGGGGAAATAATAGAAGAATATAGAAACGTACAAGAAGTTCCATACCTCAGGATTGATACATATGGATATCTCGAATGGACATGATACAAGAGATCCCACACCACGGGATCCTAGGTATCAAACAAGATATTTGAATTACAAGAATGCCCTCGAGGGAGATGGATTAGGTACAAGAAATAACTAGACAAGGTCTTGTACCATGAGATTGCAAGAGGGCAAGATAGGATATCCAAAATACTAGACTAGACAAGACTAGAACAAGGAACAAGACTAAAACTAGAACTCGAACATAAAAAGTACTTGGTTAGAGATCGCGACTCCTTGAGCTCCTAAGATTGGCATTGGCAAGATTGAGGATGTATATGGCCAAGCCCTCCTCATATAGGTGTTGAATGGCGGTTACGCATTGATGATATCATTGATGATGTCAACAATCCAAAATAGGACCTTCACATGTCAAAATCAAGCGAGTAGACCATCAATCCTAGGATTTGGGCATGTTTTGGACGCGATGGAAGCATTACTTTCTCCAAATATTGAACGAACCATGAGATATAGAAAGTCACATGGAATCAAGAGTTGAGGATGGTTTCCTTTGTGTCCACGATATCACCTCCCCCTCGAGCAACGAGCCCCATGAGGAGAAGTCATGTTCTTTGGTCTCGGCTTCATTGGATTCTTCTTACGGAATTCTCAAATCTTGATTGAAGTTATCTAAAAATTTTCTCAAGGTTCCCAAGTATTATCATTGATGTCATACCCTTTCCAATGAACAAGGTACTTCGATCTTCCTCAGAAATTTCCAAATCTAGGACATGCTCGACTTTGAATTCTTCACGACCATCAATCTCGATAGGTGGTAAAAGACTAGGTCTCTCCCCTCTCAATGGCGAAATTTGATATGTTTCCAACATGGAACATGGAAAACTAGATGCAATGTCATGGTACTCAATAATTGGAGATGGCTGGATTAATCTCGACCAAAATGGTGAAAGGATCAAATCTCTGATCTACATAATACTTATATTGCTCTTGAGCTCAACGAATCTCTTGCTTGAGTTCTTGGTGAATATCCATGAGGTACTGGGTCTTATCTCTTGAAGGCACGTTCTTGACATGATTTGAGAGTTGTACATCAATACTTGGGTGTTGTCCATAATTTGGGAAGAAGGGAGTCTCCTTGATAGATGTATGAACATTGTTGATATAGACTAGTTGACAGTGCAACGAAGATATTGTTCTAAGACTTGATTGACCCTTTCTATTTATCCATCATTTTGTGGACAATTGGTTGTAGACAATTTAACTTGAACACCAAGGAGCTTGCAAAGTCTTTACCATAAGCTCGATATGAATTTGGAGCTCGATCACTGACAATATCATCAAGCAATCCATGAAGCCCAAAGATGTATCTGACCAAAAATCTAGTAGTGGTTGCACCTGTAATTGTCTTGGTAGTTGTAATGAAGTTGTGACCATAGTTGTTACTAACGGGATTCTGACTTATGACTTCTGACAGGATTCTGACTTCTGACGAGTTTGCCAAAACGTTTCTGACATTTACAGACACGATCTTTTTTTTTATTAAACATAAATTTAAACACACATACACACACACATACACACACACATACACACACACACACATATATATATATATATATATATATATATATATATATATATATATATATATATATATATATATATATATATATATATATATATACATACATACATATATGTGAGTGTGTGTGTGCGTGTGTGTGTGTATATATATTTGAGAGTTGTACATCAATGCTTTTTATATATATACATATAGAGAGAGAGAGACACACACACACACACACACAAAAACATAGAAATAAATGAATCAACCATAAACAAAACATGATTCATGTATGAAGTGATAAAAAGCCTCATAGTTTTCATTTGTGACTAGCCATAAAATCCATAGAGTCATTTACAACACTCATAGTATGTGTGGCTATCATGTGCAATCTATACACAATCCTTGTGTTAGGTGTATTTGTCTTTCCATAAAGGGAGCAACTTGTCTTCAACAAGATGGGACAATGGACTTCCTTAGGGAGCTGCATGCAGCCCATTTTCCTCTCTAACAAGAGATACCACATGCTATAAAGAATGCATATGCCATAGAGAAGCGTTATATACACCATACCTTCAAGCTTGAAAGGTTCATTCAAACAAGGAGTATGCTCAAAGAAGCAAGTTGCAGCAATACACAGGCAAAACAACAAAAAACACAAATTTTGGCCAAAGCTTGAAAGGTTCATTCAACCAAGGAGTATGCTCAAAGAAGCAGGTTTCAGCAATACACAGGCAAAACAACAAAAAACACAAGGTTTGGCCATCAAATTTGATAAAATCAGATGGCTGCTCGGCAAAAAAAAAGTCATGTTAGCAACGTGTTGCTAACTCGTCAGAAAAACGTTAGCCATAGAGGTTACTAACGCGTCTGGAGGCAACTATGGTTGTGACTCTATTCACTATAACATGAATGACATCATACTTATCAGACCTTGGTAGATCTGTGATGAAATCCATATAAAAGAAAGATTAATGGCCTTTCTAGAATAGGTAAAGAATGCAAGAGGTCATGAGGTTTATGACGAGGTACCTTAGATCTATTGCAAGTGTCATATGTTCCTATATATTCTTTGACTTCCTTCCACATTTGAGGCCACCAAAAATCTCTTGATATAAGTCCTATCGTTTTATTTACTCTAAAATGTCATGCTGCAAGGTTAGCATGACATTGCTTTGATGATACATTTATGACATGGCAAGCAAAGGGGATACCGTCCATCCCACACAAGGACGTACCTTTTATGAGCATGGATTGCATTGCAACATGGCTCACTCTACAAGAGATGCAACCGATCACACGTATCGGACCCACATATTTGGCATGTCTATGTAGAGAGATTATATGAGGTACCTAAGTAGCCTCCCATTTCCCAACCACCCAAGCCCCGTCCTACTAGCTCCTCTTTCTTCAGAGCCGAGATGGTATGAAGGGCCATTGATCAACTACAACAAGGGCATTCAATTGACCACACTGGTCGGCAGGATGAGCACCTCATATAAAGCACCTCCACCATAGCCCCATTGATTGCACATATTTTCAACCGTGTTTTAGGGGACGGCTTTCGAGAGGAGTGCACGGGGAATACGATTGTGCCCATCCACAAATCTGGCAACACCCTGGATCCAAGAAACTACAGGACTATCATGATTTGCCACATCATGGCCAACTTTATGGGGCCAAACAAGTTCTTCACGGGCTTTCTCAACTATTGATCACATCTTAAATCTACATTGCCTCATTGATGGGGCAAGGGTACAGAAGAAATGATTATATTGTTGTTTTGTGGATTTCCGCAAAGCTTTTGATATTGTGCCACAAGAGAGGCTCTTTGGACCTCTTTAGAGCTTGGGGGTACCATCGGAGATGATTTGGGCTATCTCCACACTCTACGAGTGAGTGATGGGGAGAGCAGAGTGTCCCGGGGTTATCAAAGGCCATTGCTAGCACCGTTGATGTTAAGAAGGGTTGCCCCCTCTCTCCCACTCTATTCGGGCCCTATATTGATGAGATGGAGGACTAAATCCTACTGGCTGGCGAAGAGGGAGGAGACCTTGCAGGTACACCAATACACATTTTGTTATACACTGATGATATTGTATTGACTTTCGAGGGGCTACAACACCATCTCGGTGCCTTGGATGGAGTTTGTACACACCAGGGGCTCATAGTAAACCTTGGTAAGACCAAGGTCACGATCTTCCACACCTCTACTATGGTGAGGAATGCAGTGGGCTTCCCAGCAGCCTAAGGACAGATAGAGGTCGGCACATATAGGCTCACACGAGGATATGAAGCTTTGGCCATGTTAGAGCGGAGATGTCATCGACCACACTTGCGTGATCCCT
>CM035430.1:74430197-74437697 GCA_020310875.1 Ceratopteris richardii | reverse complement strand
AGCTGTAGCCAAAGGATTAAGCTTCATCGACAGCTATGCTCGTCTTCGTTGGAGGAATCATATCTGAAAAGTTAGCTTTTGGCATTGAGCTTACAGTTGCGCTAATGACAGAAAAGCATTTTTCATCTTTGTATATTGTTCAACTAGATGTTCTTTCTTTCCTTGTATGTCCAAGACAAAGTGAAAGTATATTTACAACACTTTTCTTCGTTATTCAACTCATAAGCTAAGCATCTTTTGCTTTCTTGCAGGAGCTAATGTGAGAGAGAATGGCACCTAACAAAGCTATCAATGCATGTGTCTATGCATTTGTGCCCACTTCCATCCCAAGGAAGCTGTTATGCAATAGGTGTTGTAGGAACCAAAGCATGGCCAAGAAATTGAAAATCATAAACTTCATAGTTGTCTCGAGTATCGATGCAGAGAAGCCGAAACTCTCTTGAAATGGGAGAAACGGAGGGTCAACCTGAAAGAAGGAACGGGAAACGCAAAACAGATAGACACACACACACACACACATACATACATACATACATACATACATACATACATACATACATACATAGATACATACATACATACATACATACATACATACATACATCATACATGCATAGGTATGTATGTATGTATAGACAACCATCAAGTTGAAGATCATTTTTAGAAGACGAAGACATCAAAGAAGGTTGAAGTCTAGGATTGAGCTTCCCAACAAAGTTTAGAGTGGAGGGAGTAGAAGACTCCAAAGAAAGGCTCCCATAAAATGTTGAAGATTCAACAAGGACTTGAAGACATTCCCCAAGGTTCAATGAGCACTAATAAAGCGCAAGATAGAAGGAAAAGTCACCCGAGAGAAGTGTGACACACTGGCTGAAGTTGAAAAAGGTAAAGAAGTCTGTATCCAAAGCTAAGGACACATCATTTGTGGTCACTTGAGGATAGAGTATTCGATATATCTAACAAGATAAATAGAGGCATAGAGATAGAGTTGAAAGAGAGAGAGAGAGAGAGAGAGAGAGAGAGATTTCTGGAGCCAGATTCTACTCTATTGGGAACTAGGTTGCTAGAGCCTAGGCTAAAAGCAAAAGAGTTCCAAATCGTAGGAGCCAATGACATAAGCAGTCTAGTAAAGGTGGTGAATCCTTAAGAGTCCAAAAAGTGGTGAGTAATGCAAATAGTAGCAATAAAGAATCGGGAGCAGAGAATCAATCAATTTTGAGAGCTCCTTTTTGCGATGTGCTTCAATCAGACGGTCTTAGAGATTATTTGCGTTAAGCAGGGCTAGAGTCTCTGGTATGATCTATCACATCCGCATTAAAACAGATAAACTGGAAGAAAACAAGAGACATGATGAAATAGTATTATTAAGTTCTTCCATTTGATGGCTGCTAAACTCACAACATGAAGAAGCCAAACATTAATTCCAGCTGAATGATGCTAGAAGACCATTAAAGCACTATATCAACTTGAGAAATGAGGAGGTGAAGAGAGAGAGAGAGATAGAGAGAGAGAGAGAGTGAGAGAATGAGAAAGGGAAAGATGCCATACTGATGATGGTATCTTCATGAGCTCCCTAAGCACCATTGTTGCATAGCATGATGAGGACAACATAAATTTGAGCTGAAGGGCAGTACACTGATTGCGATCGTTTCCCTCTTTCACTTCAGATGATGAAGCATCAGCTGAATCCTTCTGCTCCATCTTTTTATCATCGTTTTGAATCTTCTTAATTTTGTCCCAGTCAGTTTCAGCTAAATCTTCATTATCATCACCATACTTCAAAATTTTCCTGCATCAGCACATCTACCCATTATAAGTGTATAGATGCCTTCAGAGGTGATTTTTTGCTTATCTTCTATCAGTTGTTGCATACTAGCCAACTTAATTGAAATGTGCTGTCCTCATGAAACTCTATGACATAGATATTGTATGCCATAAGGAACTCTTAGTTCATCCATGCAAGAACAACAGCCAACATGTGGAAGAATGAATTGACAGTTTGAGGTATCATTGCTCTCTTCAGTACCCACAAGGATAATGCAAAAATCCACAACATTTACAATCTAATGATTGTTCTGGTAGAGTTAATGATATCACCTTTCTTTGTGCCCTAAAACAAACCCAAAACAAAAACGAGAGCACAAGGATGTTACCAGTCCAACTCCTTAGGATCTTGAACCAGATGCCTGTAGCTTCCAGACAGATATGTGAATGAAAACTCCCTGCAAGATATGACAAAACCACATCTGATTAAAATCTCTAACCAGACAGCTAAGTGTGAACCAAGTAAAAACACGAACTGTATTCGTCACGTACTTCACATTATGTGATGACTGTTCGAGGTCAAGCGAATCCTGTTTCCATTAAACAAAAGGATCAGAATTCTGCAACTTCGTGAGTACACAAAATTTTTAGTCAAATTAACTGGTATAATCTTTACCTTTCTAGCGAGTTCCACATATGTATTTGCGATTGCATTTGCAGGAAGCAGAGTTTTTGAGCTACGACATACACAATACGACAAAATCAAAAAGGGTTAAAAGGGGACAGGGGAGAAGCCAACCCTATTTATGAAACAAAAACATACATCAAAATGGATTTTGAATTATTTTTTTTTTTAAATAGATTTAGCACATCGAGAATATGTGAATCCAAACAAAATCGCTTCCACCATCTCTATATAATACTCTCAATAAAACATGTCATGCTGCATATGGAAGATGAAAAAATTGGCAATATACAAGACCAGTGGATGGGTTTCTTACCATATGAGACCATCATATACATGCAAACTCATTTGAGATACGTGATTGCAAGCTTCAAATTCAAATTCAGAAAAATATAAAAAAAAAGTCATTAAACATCTCTCTCTATCTCCTCTGATTTAATTTAACATTTTGAAATCGATGGTTACAGATGCAAATTTTGAGTTAGTTTTGTAATAATCCTTCTGGAGTCTTTTTTTGGTAGCAGTCTTACTTCTCAAAATAAAATCACTCATCCAAATAAATGGCCAGTGGACCACTCCACTCATCCACGGAACCATCCATGAGTGGACTTGTGCATCGGTGAACCACCTAGACAATCTGGATCACTAGAACATCAGAGTCCTGGACTAGTGAACCATCTGGACCACGTGCCCAATGGTTCTCTAGTAAAGGTAGACCACTTCATGATATGATCGACCGTTTTCCAGCTTATGGACTATATCGACCAAACATTACAATCATTGAGGCATAATAACTATCCAACACCAAACAAATATCTAAGCTCTTTCTTGCTTCCCTTACTTGAGTGGCTACTTTAGGGATGGACTCTCCTTGGAGAAGTATACTCCCTGTGGCCAAAAGGAAGAAGACAGCCACTGTATACACTCTCAGAAATGGTAAAACCAAAGTCACAAGGGGACGCGTCCCCGGGTCCTAGGGACGCCGGGACGCCGTCCCCAAGTGATTTGAAGTCGGGACGGTTATTGGGGACGCCTGACGTCCCCTTACACCTCTCAGTCACAGCCTTCCGTCCCGGGGACGCGTCCCGGGGACGTCTGTATGTGTGAAACCCTGAACGGGGACGGCTGGGGACGGCAGCAACCGGCGGGAATTTTTTTTTTGAATTCAAAGTTCAAATTTAGCGAATGCATTTTGAGCGCCTAGTTTTGGAGGGAATCTAGAAGGTTCCTAACTCACTTACAAGCATAAATAGAGCCCATTTCAGCTCCTTAACATCACAACTTGACTTGCTTCCTTGCATGTAGCCTATGTGCATGTGCCATGAACGCTTGAGCTAGCTTCACACTTGCATATTCAAGGGCTTTTCTCTAGTGTCTATCCTCTCAGCCCTCTCTTCCTCCTCCTCATCTTTTCCCTTCTCCTCATAGTATTCTCTCCCTCTATGGCTTCTTCATCGCGAACAAGTGGATCAAACACCAAGAGAAGGCTTCCTACAAGCAAATGGACATGGTGGGAAGAGGTGGAGTCTCCCGTATCGGCTGGAGAAGGAGGTGGTGCAAGACCATGGACTTGCAAGCTATGTGGCTACAAGCGAACGGGTGGAGCAAACAAGGTGCGTGCACACTTACTTCATGAACGTGGACATGAAGTAAGATTTTGTTCGGCAATCACTTCGGAGAAGAAGCAAGATTTACTCAACAAGCTTGCTATTAGTGATGCCCAAACTCATGCTCGTCGTGCATCACAAGCTCCCATCAACCCGGCGTCATTTGTAAGGTCTTCTATGCCGTCCTCTTCAAGAGCGTCATCTTCATCGGCTCCGGTTCATGCTCCTTCTCCTACTCCTACTCCTCCTACTTCTACTCCCTCTTCCACACCATCAGGAATGCCATACGTACGTCAATCACGTCAACAAACGCTTCATGAAAATTGGAATCCCGTATTGAAGGAGGAGGTCGACACGGCAGTGGCACGTTTTTTCTATCATGACCACGTAGCTTTCAATGCGGCTCGGTAAATATCTTATCTTGATTCTATTGTTTTGTTTTAAACTTCAAAGTTCAAAGTTCACTTCCATATGTCATGAGTCATGAATCATAATCCATTACTTATGAATCTTTTCTTCTTTATCATTTTCCATAGATCACCATACTTCAAAGACATGGTAAAGAAGATAGGTGAATATGGAGCACACTATGTCCCTCCATCTTCGGAGAGCTTACGCACCACTTTATTGGAGAAAGAGAAGAAGCTTGTTGAAGCCGCATGTGAGAGCATAAAGAAATCATGGGAAAGGAATGGAGTATCATTGTTGGTGGATGGATGGAGTGATGTTCAACGACGCTCTATCCATGGAGTGGTAGCCTATTCTCGTGGGGAGATGTACTTCATCTCATCACATGATGCATCCGAGACAGGGAAGTCGGCTGATATACTTGCCGCAGAATGGGCAAGTGCCATAGAGATTGTGGGACCTTCAAATGTTGTTTGCATTGTAGCGGATGGAGAGCCTTCAAATAGAGCTGCAGGTGCAATTATTGAAAATTTGTACCCTCACATTGTTGTTTGCTTTTGCATGGCTCATTGTTTGAATAATATTCTCAAAGATATTGGGAATTTGGATTGGATTTTGCCTGGAATCAATGAGGCAAATGCATTGGTTAGCTTCATCAACAACCACACACGTGTGAAGAATGAGTTTAGCAAGAGGTCTACTCTTGTTTTGCTCAAGTATTCAGACACCAGATTTGCATACAACTTCACCATGTTACACCGCGTAGTGAAATGCAGTGGTGTCTTGAGAGGGCTCTTATTGAGTGATGAGTTTGCAAGGATGCCAGAGGCTTCTACTTCGACAGGAAAGCACTTTAGAAGGTTAGCTGATGATGCAACGTGGTGGGAGAGCATTTCTCACATTGTGGATATTGTGCATCCACTTGTGCACTTGCTAAAAATTGTGGATTCCATGGAGCCGTGCATTGGTAAAGTGTATGAAGCTATGGATCGCACAATTGAATCACTGAAAACATTGGTGAAGGATAATGAAAGGTATGAAGAAATTTCAGCTATTTGCGTTAGTAGATGGAATGCATACTACTCCCCACTTCATGCAGCGGCATACATGTTGGATCCAGAATTTCAAGATAAAAGGCAATATTCAGATCCAGAGGTGGCTAATGGATGGAGGATCATATTAGAGAGGCTTGTACCAGATAGTGCAACTAGAAGACTTATCAGAGATCAACTATCCAAATATAGGACCGGGAAAGATGCTTCATATGCATGCGCAGATGCCCAGGAGGATAGGTTACGTGTTGGTGCTGCCCTATGGTGGGAAGATTTTGGTTTTGATGGTCCAAATCTTCAACAGTTGGCCATTCGAATACTTAGTCAAGCTTGCACTACGAGTTGCCTTGAGCAACTATGGAGTGTGTATGGACATGTATCCTCCAAAAAGAGGAATAGACTTGGTGTGCAGCGTGCTAGTGATCTTGTGTTCGTCAGTGCCAATTTGAGGATGCTTCGCAGGACTCAATGCGTGGAAGGAGATCCTTTCAAAGAATGGGAGTTAGAGCACGAGTCAGACCAAGTCGCAAATGAAGAACATGAAGTAGAAGCCACTGATTGTGTTGCAGAAAATGAGACTCCCCACTTGGATTCTCCATAGTTATGACTCATTATACTTGTGTTGTAGTCTCTACATTTATATTCCTGGCTATTCATGTGTAGTTACTAGTTACTTGTGGCCATGCCGCTGTTGACTAGTCTTTTGTCGATCGATGGTATACCATATGATGTAACATCTTTTTGTTGTTATGATGTAACATCTTTTTGATATGATGATGATGATGTATCCACCTTTTTTGACATGATGAAATACATATGACTTGTCACGTGTCACTTTCACTATCCTTCAGGCTTCGTTACGAGTACATGTGTAAAATTGTTTATACTTAAAAAACATCTTTTTTCTATGGTCTTCTTGTTATTAGTCATCTAATATGTTAGCAAATTCATTCTACATGACTTTCATATGATTATTTTGGAAAAAAATGCATTATTTTAGTGCCGTCCCGGGGACGCGTCCCCGGGACGCCCGAGGCACCGTCCCCGTCCCGGGGACACCACCGTCCCCGGGACCCGACCTTGAGTAAAAATGACACGTTCCTGGAGTCAGTTTTTTTGCCCAAAAAGCCTCAAGACTTAAACATGTTTACACAGACTGGACAGTACAACAGGGAAACCAATTCATGGGACTAGCCTAAGACCATGCAAGTTGCAAATCGACTTGCCCACTTAAACAGAGGCTACCTTCCCAGACACCTTCACTAGCAGGGCTGCACCTCTTTCCACAAGCAGCACCTGGTACACTCAAAGATTGCTGGACACTTAGACTACTGCTCTTACGGAGATGACCAGACTAGTAGGCACACATAACCAGAGTTCAGCCTCTTCAACATTCCAGCACACCACAGCGAAATTACAACAAATCACCACACAGAATGTACTTGCCCAACTTAGAACAGGGAGTAGTCCAACTCTCAACAGAGACTAGCCCAACTCACAACCGGGATTAGCCCAACTCCTACATGAACTAGCCCAACTCACAGCACGGACTAGCCCAACTCACAGCAAGAACTAGCCCGCCACTCTACAAGGACTAGCCCAACTCTCTACAAAGACTAGCCCAAAACTCAGGTGGCCTCGATCATAAGGGCTCCTTCCTCAACGTATATCCAAAATGGTGCTAAACTGCTGCATTGATGCTGGGAGTCCACTTGGGTGGACAAACAGGCATAGGGCTAGCCTGTGGTGGAGCATGAAAGTGCCCACTGCTACATGCCTGCACACCACAAGTTTCCCTTGGCAGGGCAGGAACCCTAGGCAGCTGCCCAATAGTGGGCAGGTAACTACCTACTGTCAGGCACGCACTCAAGTGGAACTCCCAAGTGGCTGAGTGCAGTTCATTATTGAGCTGGACCTTCGACAAGTTCATAGGCACTAGAGCAAGTTCATCTGGATACATGGGCCACACCATTTGGGCCTAGCC
>CM035430.1:74417697-74425197 GCA_020310875.1 Ceratopteris richardii | reverse complement strand
GTGTGTGTGTGTGTGTGTGTGTGTGTGTGTGTGTGTGTGTGTGTGTGTGTGTGCACGCGCATGCGCGCGTGTGTGCATGTGCACGCATGTGTGCACGTGCATGGGTGTATGTGTGTGTATATGCATAACTTTTATCCACTCCCAATCAAAAACTCAATAAACCATAGTCCATAAAAGCTAGCATCAATGGGTACGAAATGTCTTGCTCATCAAAAGAATTCCCTCAAATAGAATGCACTTTTCTGGTGATAGGAGGGTAACAGGTCAACCAAAAAAAAGTAATACACAATGTATGTGAAAAATAAGACTTTGCATAATTCACGCTAATGGGCTTTCCATTATTGACTTTTGGAAGAGTACGCTCAAGCATCCAATCTACCTTTTCCTTGGCTATAACTTGCACCCCAAATGAATGCCCAAGGTACCAAAAAATCCCTTCATTTCGACCACGGCACAAATCCAAGGTAGTGCATTAAAATGAGCGCATCTGGTCAACCATCACATTTAATTTCGCGCTTAGTGTACACAAACTCTATCAGTCTATCTATCTATCTATCTATCTATCTATCTATCTAGCTATCTATATATCTGTCTATCTATCTGTCTATCTACCTATCTACCTATCCATCCATCCATCCATGCTATTGTATCAGACTCGATAGCTTTGGTAAAGTGAGTTTGCACAATAAGCAACATGTGTTCAGTGGCCAATTGAATTGTTAACTTATTCTCGTAGTTGAAGAACCTTTCATAAACCCCACAGTTACATGAGAATCCTATTTAAGATGCTCATAAGCATGATTGGTCTCCAATCATCGAGGGTAGTGCAAACACTAATCATGGGATTACCTATTATGTTCCTCTAAAACACTAGCATACATGAATCGGATGTGTGCCACTGTTATGCTGACGATTCTATTTAAGATGCTGATAAGTGTGATCGGTCTCCAATCATTGACTGTAGTGCAAACATTATTCATGGGATTACATACTACGTCCCTCTAGAATACTAGCAGACATGAAACCATTGTTCCATATTCCATTTTAAAGCTTGTAAAATCAAAGTGTCTAATCTAAAAAATATTCTTCCAGCATCCACTTAGGACTAGGAATACATACCTGACTACAGACATACACGCATGCATACATCTCTACATACTCCAGTTTAAGAAAGGGGACTGAGAAAGTTTTTTAAATCAAAATTTACAAATATATGAATCCCACGGAAGACAAATGTGCAAAGGAACAGAAGTGGCTTTGGTCATCCTTTGAGGCATTTCAAGATTGGAGTACTCTTGCCTCATGAAGTACAATCTTGTAATTGTGTACAGCTTTCCTAAATTGTGGTGATTAGTATTGCAACACGGCACTCATAATGTCCATAATACAACAATGTATCGTTGCAATATGCACAACGCATTGCCACCTTTTTCCCCCCCAGGGGGTGGGGTTATTTACGAAAGAGGTCACTGTTTGATAATGAGCCAAAGTCAAACTCATGAGACATTGTATTTAGTGACACAGAGACAGTGCTTGACTTTTTTCATGTTCATCATGGATGCTGTTGAGCAGAAGATAACTCAGAATACTATAAAGTGCGAAAAACCTTAGGAATCCACAATCTCATTAAGTATGGTCCTCAATTACAACATTTAGAATGGATGTTTGCTCAAGTTTGTCTTCAAATTAAGTATGCACTGTGCAATTGCCTCATTATATCCCAAATCCACATTCCACTTCTGCTAAGTTCAGACATGATTAACCGCACATTAATAAATGAACGTTGAGAATCCTATAAAGCGCAACAAATGTTGGGAATCGGCAATCTCATTACATGTGGTCAACTATGAATATCCCAAACATACATTCCACTTCTGCTGAGTTCAGATGTGATAAACTGCATATTAATAAATAAAGTGCCCACGATTCCATCTGCTTCATCATAAGGTAGATGTAATATCATGCAATGTATTATGTCATACATGCCATGCTTTGTAGTAGTGATTTTCAATGTATTGTGTATAGGGAAGCTGCAAGTGCGGACAGAAGATAACGGTATTATAACTCATAACTGAAGGCAGTTTATCTTTAACCGAAGCTTGTTTATAACAGTAATTCAGATGTACTAGTTGTTTTATGAAAAGAAACAGAAATGACTACTAAAGCATTTACGTATTCATGATTTCTCTGGAGCTTACCATACAAGGTTATTCTTTTGCTGGCAGCATGATTCCACAAGTAACTTTGGTAGCTATGTATGTACCTGTTGGTTTTCCCACACATCATTAGCTGCTCTATCATTGAACTTGAAAAACTATCACATTGCAATTCTGTTACTTTAGCGAAACAACTATGATATGTGCACAAATACCTTTCCTTTGGCCTACACATAAGAAAGCATTGAGCGTCGTCTTATTTCCTACCACTTGCACATCCATATCCTTTGAAAAGAATGCATAGAATACATACAGGAGCTGTTTTCTTTGTTATAGAAAACAAAGGGACTACACATTTGCTAGCTCATGCAAGTACATCTCCTTTGAATCACCATATAATGCCCGTGCAACCAAAGATAGATTCCACAATAAGTCTACATCCTCTTTATGCTGCTAGTTAGGATGGCACTCCCCTCCTTTTGAATGTTCCCTAATCTTGTGGGCTTCCACTACTTCTGTACATACTACAATGCTTGTGGGCTTCCTTTATATCAACCTTCACCTCCTTTTCTACTCTTCTATGGCTCTCTTCTTTGAAAAAATTACACGTCCAACCAACCGACCTACACAAAAGGACTTCCTCCAAAAAGAGATACAAGACATTAACCAAAGCTACTAGGAGACTAGTCATCTAATTAGCAACATAAGCAATGCGTTGTTTCAAACTTTGAGAAAACCATTTTGAAAACATCTAAGGAAAGAATTTTAGAAACATGTAAGGTGGTCAAAAACCCGACTCAACATGCCAAAGATCACATCAAGATTTAATACATGATTAGTTAATGGCAAGGAATGTGGAAGAGTACATGCTTCTCCTTTCAAATTTATTTTGATATTATCGAACAAATGCATATCTAAGATCATTCAATTCATCACTATAATTTGGGCATCAATTATACAATACAATCATAGTTAACATGAAAGAGCACCTTTCGTATCAAAGACCACATAAGATCATATGCTCTCCTCATACAATGGCAAAGCCAATGTGTTGCATGCAACGTATCATGTCATTATGACACAAAGCATTTTTATGATTTATTTTCCCTTCAAGGATCTTCCCTACACTATATGGGTTCCATGATAGGGTTGCTCTAAGTGTGGTCTAACTGTTGGATGGCCTACTGTATGCTTACATCTCTTCTTTTGTATCTTGAATTTATAACAGCCATTATATCTCTAACTCTATTTTTAGACAAATATCACTTTTGAAGGTATCTATTTCCAAAAATCTTGAGATACTTCACTTTTACATAGTTTCACATCTGTACGTGCAAAGAGATATTTAAATGTATACAGAATGCTACATTAAGCCCACAATCAAATGGGCTTATAAAATACATTCATTCTACTCTTTTACTGCATTTGGTTTCAAAACTGTCTTAAATTCCTTTTTCCAACATAAACTTCTAATCTTACCTTGCCTGTTTTCAACTTCTAGCCCTTGAGTGAAGACATAAACTTCCACATAGCATTATTTTGTATGACCTCATCATGTCTTGCATCTCTATTGGCTCCTAATATCTTTACATACATGAATATGCTCCTTTCATGAGAAGCTCTCCCTCATCAAAAAGCATAATATATACATAAGCGCACACAAAGATGACTCTCGTCAGATAAGCATACAGAGAAATGTCAAAAATGCAAACGTCTTTCCAAACACAAACTGACCTAGATTGAAATTCTTATCATCAAGACTTCATTGTTTCGTTATAATTGTATATTTCCAGATTCATACTTTTTGAAATACACTAATGTTGCTGTACATCTAATCTTATTTCAAAACATCAAAGCTTTATTTCATCATATATGCTACAACAGCCCCTAACATGTTCCTTCAGAGGGCTTAGAATATTGTCTGTTGCTTGTAAAAACATGTACACAGGCAGCATGAGCAAAAGAAAAAATAACTCTTTACTACTGCAAAAGAAAGCATTTTTAGTACTCAAACTGCATGATGTTATAAGTCTTTTCATAATACAGATTATGCAACAGCTATAATGAATGAACATACAGCATACGCATACTCCTTGGTATCACGTTGATAGCTTGCAAGTAGTTTCCTGGAGATTTTTTTAAGCCAGCCAACTGCATGAAGTAAAACTATGATATTAACAATAACACTTCTCTTATCAAATCAATCTTGTGATTATTCAGAAGCAAGATCTCATAAAAATGTTATTGTAGCTAAAACAGTACATCCAGATTGAGAGCTCATATTTGAGCCTTATAGAAAGATAAAAGACACATATATTCAAAAACCTTCTAAGAGAATATTCTGTCCCTTACAACTGCTCGTTCTGTGACCAAATGTCGAGGCATTCGCAGTAAAGTACCATCAGCATCCCTTGTCTTTTGGAAATACTTCCGTGCTTCAAGAATGTCTTCTCTCTGTTGACTTTGCAATCAAGGCCAAACGCAAATGGATCTGATGAGATGTTCAAATAAGGTTTTCAAAAATCAAAATACAAAACTTACACAGGAATATAAATTTGCATTCTGGTAAAAATAACATGTATATACGTATGTATACATGCATGTATCCCTTCCAGAGGCATAGGGCTCGCGCTCCAGCAGGCAGCTCCACAGAAGAGTGCGACGCTGACCAAGTATGGTTGGGAACCGATGACCACGACTATACCAGGAGGATATCATGCATCAGGATAAGCCCAGAACCACATGATGGAGCAGAGGTGCACCACAACCACATGCGGAGCCTTCTTTCAGGAGGTACTTAGACCTCCACCGATGTACCACATACTCCACCCACCTCCACCCATCATCAGCAGTTAGATATACACATTTCACTCCCACATGGGTCCCCCCTGTATTAGATGGCCATTATCTTCAGAGTCAGAGCCATGCTCCCACCACACCACTACATTACCCCCACTACCCCCTCATTATCAGGTACACCATCCTTTTATTGTTTTCAGCCTACCAAGTTTGGCCTTTGGACGACATTAACCTCCCTCCCTATCCCTCCTTATCCCTCTCTCCTTCCCTCCCTCTCTCTCTCTCTCTCTCTCTCTCTCTCTCTCTCTCTCTCTCTCTCTCTCTCTCTCTCTCTCTCTCTCTCTCTCTCTCTCTCTCTCTCTCTCTCTCTTGCTTTCCACATAGACATGGAGCCAATATAGTGGACTATATCATGACACAGCCGAGCTTCATCCCCTGCATTCAGGATTTCATAGTGGGAGCTAGACCAGTGGGTGTAGCAGTGGATCATGCTCTTTTGACACTATCAGTCTCTTTTCAGTACAGTACAGCCCAGACATCAGTAGGCAGGTCACATACCCGTTACACATTTACACCACATACCGATTCCGTTTATACAAAGGAGATCTGGGACCGTCTACACACAGTTGGTCCAGGTCTCTCACTAGAGGAGTGCACCACTCTACTGACGGAGACATTGCATAGTGCCACATCAGTGGCATATCCACACACCCGGCCGGTTCGGAGGCGAAAGTCAGGGAGCATGCCACAGAATAGTTGGTATGACGAGAAATGCAGAGAGATGAGAGCCAAGCTTCAGAGGGATCTTGTGCTGGGAGTTATCACTTACAGACAGTCTCAGATTGCTTTCTGTCGCCTTGTGAGACGGAAGAAGCGGGCTTACCTGACTCAGTTGGAGCGAGATTTATATCAGATGTTCTTGAGCATAGACTCAAGAGAGGCATGGCGACTTTTTCATGAGCACTCCACTCCCCCAACGATTACTTCACCTGATGTATGGGATCAGTATGCGATTACTTCACCTGATGTATGGGATCAGTATGCGACATCGCTATATATGGTTCCTGGACAGGAACCCCTTCCGGGCCCTGCAGAGCCGTGCCCAGCCACGAGCACTTTCTTTACCGCTCGAATGGTACAGAGGGCCATTGACAGGATGAAGACCGGGAGGGCGTATGACCATGACGGTCTAGTGGCGGAGCATTTTATTCATGCTAGGGATATGTTGATGGAGGTTCTTGCAGTGTTGTTCAATCGTGCCATGTGTGAAGGGTTACCTGAGACTTGGAGATTGTCTACTATTGTGCCTATCTTCAAGGCAGGGGATCCTATAGAGCCAGGAAACTACCGCACTATTATGGTTGGACACACATTGGCACGGTTGTATGCATCCATTCTTGAGAAGCACTTGAGTGATTGGGAAGAGGGTGAGGGTATGCGGGCAAAGGGTCAGGCAGGTTTCAGGAGGGGTCTCTCCACTCTTGATCATATTCTGACACTTAGAGCCATCATTGAAGAGGGAAGGTCACACCGGAAGCGGATTTATTGTAGCTTTGTGGACTTCCGCAAAGCATTTGACATGGTGCCGAGAGCTCGATTGATGCGCAGACTACAGGAGATGGGGTACCCATAGAGTTGATGTGGGGGATTATGGCTTTGTACAGATCAGTGGTGGGACGAGTTTGCACCCCAGAAGGGGTATCTGATTTAGTTCACTCTACTATTGGAGTGAAACAGGGCTGCCCACTGTCTCCTACTCTATTTGGTATGTATGTTGATGAGGTGTCTGATTACATTGACAGAGAGGGTGATAGAGGGGCCGAGTTGGCAGGGACGTGGATCCCATTGTTGTTATATGCTGATGATATTGTTTTGATATCTGACTCACCGGAGGGTATGCAACGACACTTGGATGCTCTACACAGATTTGCAAAGGATAGTGGTCTGTTTGTAAACCTTGGTAAAACCAAGGTTATGGTGTTTAACACCACACCGCAGTGGATCAGGAGATCAACACCTATTTTCACATATGGGAAGGAGGTTGTGGAGTATACAGATGCATACACATATCTGAGGGTAGTATTCATTGGACCGAGATTTTCCTTGAGGAGAGCAGCAGAGACTAGACTGACTAGAGCATCTCCAGCTTTGGGAGGATTGGAGAGGATGTGCTTGCAAGTTCAGTTTCACGAACCCAAGACAAAGTTATGGCTCTTTGATACTTTGGTTGCCTCTACTATGCTATATGGGGTACAGGTTTGGGGACCTTCTATAGGCCAGGATGGGTGGAAAGTCATGGAGAGGCCCTTGGTTTCTATGATCTCTAGGCTGATTAGAGCCAAGGCCTCCGTACCACATGATATCATTCGAGCGGAGCTAGCTTCCCCACCTATTGAGATTGAGGCACTCACTAGAGCAGTCTCCTTTGTACACAGCTTGTGGGACACTACAAGAGATAGATATACGAGGCTGGCCCTCGAGTCATCCAGACAGCTAGCCCTGCAGGGGGATACATCATGCTCGTTTGCACAGATGACATCATGGT
>CM035430.1:74402697-74412697 GCA_020310875.1 Ceratopteris richardii | reverse complement strand
CAGCCACTTGAGCCTCGCCCTACTAGTTCTTCTCTCTTCACAGCAAAGATGGTTGAGAGGGCCATACGACGACTTCGACATGGACGTTCGACAGACCACGCAGGACTGAAGAGCGAGCATCTCATATATGCAGCCTCCACTATAGCCCCGTTGATTGCACATGTCTTCAACCGGGCTATAGGAGAGGGCTTCCCAGAGGAGTGGACTAGGCACACCATTGTGCCTATCCACAAATCTGGCGACACCCTAGATCCAGGGAACTACAGGACCATCATGATTGGCCACACCATGGCCAAACTATACGGTGCCATACTTGAGGCAGAGCTCAGTTCATATGCAGAGACTGAGGGGCTACGAGCACGAGGCCAGGCAGGTTTTCGACGAGCTTTCTCTACTATTGATCACATCTTCATTCTGCGCTGCCTCATTGATGGGGCAAGGGTGCGGAAGAAGAGGCTATATTGCTGCTTTGTGGACTTCCGCAAAGCTTTTGATACAGTGCCGCGCGAGAGGCTCTTCCAACGCCTCCAGAGCTTGGGAGTACCATCAGGGATGATTTGGGCCATCTATGCACTCTATGAGCAGGTGACTGGGAGGGTACGGTGTCCAGGAGGTATGTCTGAGGCCATTGCTAGCACCATCGGTGTTAAGCAAGGCTGCCCACTCTCTCCCACTCTATTTGGTCTCTACATTGACGAGATTGAGGACTACATTCTCCGAGCTGGAGGAGAGGGTGCAGACCTCGCAGGTACACATGTCCACATTTTATTATATGCCGATGACATTGTCTTGATTTCAGAGTCACCCGAGGGATTACAGCGCCACCTTGAGGCCCTGGATGAGTTTTGTACACAGAGGGGCTTGACAGTAAACCTTGGCAAGACCAAGGTCATGATCTTCCACACCTCCCCCATGGTGAGGAATGGAGCAGGATTCAGAGCTGGTGGTGGACAGATTGAGGTGGTCACTTCCTATGTCTATCTCGGAGTCACATTCACGAGCTTGCCTGGCCCCTTCAGCATGAGACAGGCAGCCACCGATAGACTCACACGTGGATATGCAGCTTTAGCCATGTTAGAACGGAGATGTCACCAAGCACACTTCCAGGAGCCCCGCACGAAGGGCTGGCTATTTGACACACTGGTCAGACCAGCTATGATGTATGCTGCGACGGTTTGGGCCCCAGGTCTCACAGTCACCCAGTGGAGTGCGATCGAGAGGCCACAGGTACGTATGATCTCGCGATTATTTCGTGGGAAACAGTCGGTGCCACATGACATCATCAGGGCAGAGCTAGCTGCACCACCCATGGCAGTAGAGGCACTATTCCAGACTATCTGCTTTATTCAGAGGATTAGGGACCTCCCTACAGATAGACTCACACACAGAGCTCTTGAGGCATCTATACAGATATCAGAGTTAGGATATGAGAGAGCTTGGTACACTCAGGTTAGAGTCTGGTTTGATAGTCATGGACTTGATATGGACAGATTGCCGCCTTTTCAATATGACCCAGACTCACCTCACATCCACCTCTCTCGTCGTGAGAGGAATGTTGTGCTCAGACAGGATCTCTGGCAGCTCTACATTAGTCAGACATGGCACACAGCACACATGGGATCGAGACTATCGCACTATCGAGACCAGTTCATAGACATACTAGCTGACGGTTTCATCCAGCGACCACGCTACATGGATACTCACATGCCTCATAGCTTGAGGGTAGCGATTGGCCAGCTGAGAGTCTCATCACACCGACTCGAGATTGAGACGGGCAGAGCCGCAGACATTCCCAGAGAGGAGCGGATATGCAGAGTATGCAGAGTAGAGATGGAGGATGAGGAGCACTTTGTATGCAGATGTAGCGCATATGATGGCATCAGAGGCAGATACGAGACTCTGTTTGCAGGGCAGCCCACCCTCCGAGAGATCATGGACTCTAGAGACCAGCGACAGTTCGGGCGATTCTTACTAGAGATACAGAGTCACAGAGATTCCCTACTCCAGCCTACTGTAGCACTCCATACAGGAGGGAGACAGAGTCAGCTCACTGACTTCTTTATTCCACGACGTGCTGCAGCCCTCCCCCCCTCAGCCCACATACCGAGCGGGGTGACTCTTCAGCAGGCTCAGGTATCTCGAGCTAGGAGACGACCCCGTGCTATAGGATATCGGGCCCAGAGACTTCACCGACACCAGATTGCGGAGATCCAGGCTTGTGACCATCGCGCCATGGAGGAGAGACGATCCCAGATGATGGCCGATCCCGTTGCAGCCATCAGGGTGGCCCTGACTCCACCTCCACCTATGTATCACATATTACATCCCACCCACTAGCACAGGATGGAGCTAGTTAGTCGTTTTAGATGCATTCTCATGGTTGTTGTACTACCCTTTTGCATATAGACTATCATAGATATCGCACTCCATACACCCCCCACCACTTTCATGGGTATCCCCACATGCATACTACGGAGATCTATATCAGCTTAACCAGTTTCTTTTCAGCACTTTTATCTTTTCTGATTGACAGAAGATACACCCATGTACATCGATTTGTCTCATAGGCCGAGTTCGGCCTCCTAATAGACGTAAAAACACTTTCTTTCTTTCTTTCTTTCTTTCTCTCTCTCTCTCTCTCTCTCTCTCTCTCTCTCTCTCTCTCTCTCTCTCTCTCTCTCTCTCTCTCTCTCTCTCTCTCTCTCTCTCTCTCTCTCTCTCTCTCTCTCTCTCTCTCTCTCTCTCTCTCTCTCTCTCTCTCTCCCCCCCCCCCCCCCCCGCGGCCCCTCTTCCGGTATGACCTAGACCACCCTTCCAATATGACCTAGACTCTCCCCACATTCACCTCTCACGTAATAAGAGGAATACTGTGCTCAGACAAGATCTCTGGCAGCTATACACTAGTCAGAGGTGGTTCACTTCCGGCCTGGGATCCAGGTTGTCACACTATCAAGACCAGTTCTTAGACAGACACAGCTCACTGACTTCTTTGCTCCACAACATGCACCGACTCCCCCACGTACTGTCACTTGGAGAGGGGTGACTCTTCAGCAGGCTGAGATCTCTCGTGCTAGGAGACAAACCCACGATACAGGCTATCGGATACAGAGATTGCAAAGCCACCACAGAGATTGCACAGCCACCAGATTGCGGATATAGAGGCCCGCTACCATCGAGCCATCGAGGACAGATGGGCGGAGATGATGTCGATACTACTACAGTCATTCCAACAGCCCTGAACCCGCCCCCACCTATGTACCACATACTACATCCATATATGAGTACTAGTTGGAGGTTTCGTGCCGCTTAGATGCATTCTCATACTTGTATCACCCTCTTGCATATAGGCTACCATAGAGATAGCACTCCACATATATAACCCCCCCCCCCATATACCTAGTTTCGCATCAGTTTTTTTCTAACTTTCGGCACGCTCTTCTTTCCGTTGGATCGAAGACACAAACTATGTACATTGATTCTGTCTCATGAGATTTAATGCTCTGCATGGACAAAAACGGAAACTCCTCACACTGAAGTTGAATAATATGTACTCCACAAATACCAGATATATCACAGCTGCCAGCAATGTTAAATCTCTGATATTGAAATTTATAAACTGAATAATAGTGCTCATTAAAATAGCCCTTGCATTCGCAAGGACGTATGCATGGAGGCATGACATGTGACCTTTAAGTCAACACTCAGAGCTAGCTATTGATACAAATTACAAGATTGAGGTACTCATTAGGCAAACTAGGCAAAGTAAAAAGTGATTCAAATAGAAAAAAGGATATCATCGTTTCTCGGTTGCAAAATCATATTCACTGCTGACTCCCACTCTCCTCGTAGCAAGGCAGCTCCAATGGCAAAGGTCGATACTGACTGAGTTCCAAATCTCTGCAAAGTTATTGTCACACCCCATTTTTTAGGCTCAGTTTGAATTGTAATAGAAAAATGCAAACACCAGGACTCACTTGTAAACCAAAATAATTAATGAATCCACTTTTTTTCAGCATAGCTGCAGCATCATTGATTATGTCATCACTTTCTGCTGCAATACCACTGGAGCAGCCCAATATGAAATTATAATATGTGAAAAAGGAATATCCAAATAACCACATTCGTGCTTCAGATTTACCGCAATGTAATGGTGAACTGATTTCCAGAGAGCTGTCCAAGCCCAAGGGCATTATCAACATAACTGCAGTGTTAAACGCAGTCAAAAGGGTAACCACTAGAATCTTGCTAACAGCACATTGAGCAGAGAATCATGCCATCATCATCATCATCTCTGCTCAAGGGAATAAATAACATAAAATATCAGACTTAAAAAAGCAAGAACCTACCGAAAATCACCTACTTTGATTCCATACAGTTTCCTATTCAAAGCAGACAATCTTGAAGCTTTCTGCTTGAATACAGTTACCTGTGCAATATGAAATTCACATAATAAGATTTTCCTAAAAGAGTACAATATGTATTAAACAGAAGAGCCTTTTATACAGTACATTCTTAAAGCTCGAAAATAATAAAGACCTGCAAAAAGATTACAAGTTACCCATGAAGGATGTTAGTATATTTTGGTAGTGATGTGTGTGTGCACACATTGAACTGGCAGGGCAATTTCCCCCCCCCCTTTAAAAGCATCCCCCCCCCCCCCCCCCAAAAAAAAAAGCCATACACCCATATCTCTAACACGTTATTGATCTTTGTACATGGCCATTTCTGATGGGAATCTGACTTCTGACATGAATGAGTCGGAAAACCCGAAACAAGTCCAATAAAAACCTTCTACTATTATCTGAGGTGACCCATTGTCCTTTTTTAACAGAATTACAAAAAAATTATTGATAGATATTATAAATGACATTGCAACCATAAAAATATGATCATTAACGATAAATTCCATGAATAAACAGGTATAAAACCTGAAGTTACACAATAACTTGAAGATAAAAGGCCAAAAGTTTATAAACATGGCAGTCAAGTCCGATATGTGTTTCTAATGTGGAGTCCAATTCAAGTCCAATACAACTCCAGCAAAATGTTTTTGATGCATGCAACTGCAACCAAGTCTTTTTTGGTTGTTTTTAGGCCCATAATAGATATAAA
Organism: Ceratopteris richardii; assembly: GCA_020310875.1. Taxonomy (NCBI): domain Eukaryota; kingdom Viridiplantae; phylum Streptophyta; class Polypodiopsida; order Polypodiales; family Pteridaceae; genus Ceratopteris; species Ceratopteris richardii. Next base: position 74,407,585 of record CM035430.1, on the reverse strand, counting down.
GACAAAGAGAAGACTGTACATGAGAGAGATGAAAGGAGCCATGCTCCAAATATAATCTTAACATTCTATGATTGAAGTTACAAGATAGCATACAAGTAAAATTGTTCTACAAGATGATGAATACAAGCTGCCCAATAGCCCCAAATATCTCCAAGGTTGAAGTATGATCTGTTCCAAATAGATATAAGCTGCTGCACACCTTGAACATGATGAAAAAAACACAGTTCCACCTCCTCCAAGCTTAAGGGACCTCCTCCTCCAAGCTAGCTCTTGAAAACTCCAAGAAAGTGATATGTTTAAGTGCCCAAGAGTTACCGTATTTTTTACCATTTCCCAAAAATGGGACCATTTCTGACCATCCAAGAGTTAAAATTATCCATCTTTAAATCTGCACATAGGTCCCCAGTGGAAAGTTGCCCTATTTGACACATTTTCTAACATCTTCCCACATTCCATATTTAGTAATACATTGTGTGTTATGCTCCCAAGATTTTCTTCTTCCTCATGTTGTTTTTGTGCATTTTTGTTCCTTGAACTCCAACAATTTGTATCAAATAACTCATCGCACATTGTTGATGCATCCCCACTCACTTTTTCGAATCACTACAAAACTTAATAAACATTGTCAAAGCAATATATATTTTAAAATAATTTGAGGGGTCATTGTAGATCTAAGACTTGCAAAGAAGGTATGATAAAGGAAGAGTCTACAAAAAGAGAAGGTTACAAGTAGGAGCCAAGTGTGGTTGCCCAATATAAGGGGTGACAAAAAATATGTGGTCCCCTAAGTTCTCAAAGGTTTAAGGAAATGTTGGTCTCCCTCTTGAGATGGTTGGTCCCATGGTTCTATGAAAAGTGGAGGTTGGTCTCCCATCATCAATTACACCAAAGGTTGGTCACCTTGGTCTATGGCAAATGAAGGTGATAGATTGGTTGCCCCTAACTACATGTGGTTAGTCTCCCTTGCTCAACTACATAAAAGGTGGTCTCCCAATTCCACTACTCCAAGCATGGATGGATGGTCATCCCAAACACTGGCCAGTTTCAGCATGTTGTCCCCCAATTGGTGTGGTGGTTGGTCGCCCTTCTTCTCCCACTAGTTGGTTTGTCGTCCTCACTACCTCCTAATAGTTGGTCTCCTTGTTCAATTATTCATACACACTAGAATTGGTCACCATCACAACAAGTTGTTCACCTTGCCTCGCATATGGTGGTTGCCCTCACATCAGATAGGTTGTCACCTTCCTCACATGGTGGTCACCCAATTAATCATCACTAAATCATTGCATGTTGGTGGTCACCCTAAGCTTCACAAGGCAGGTTGCCCTTTGACCATGGCACCTTAAATGTCACTTGAGGTGGCCCATGCACCAATAAATTACCAAGTCACAAAATTTAAAACTTCATTTGTATACAAGGGGGAAAAACTCAAGTGCCCACAGGTAGTTGGAGCTTGGCAGTAATGTCAAGTGATCCCACCGAGTAAGTTGCATGGAAGCATAGTAATCACATCCTTTCTAGTACAATGTGCCCCATACAAGTCACATACAATATGAAACAGTACTAAGGTTTCTATGTACAACGTGTATGATACATACATACATACATACATACATACATACATACATACATACGCATGCATGCATGCACGCACGCATACATACGTACATATATATTGGGGAAAAGGCCCCAAGGACTCTCCCTTTGTCTCTTCTAGTGATAGCTCTCTTTGAGAGCTTTTCATATATATTTTTATCATATTTTTTGGGTCCCTAATTGGCGAGATATAGGCATTGATATATCTTTTTAAAGACTGCCTCTTCAAATTTGGTGAAGTGACCAAAGTCTTCCTTTTAATAAAACTAAGGCCCTATCCTACATTTAAAGAAAATGACTTTTTGAAACTTTGTACGTACTTTTTCTTCTTCATTTCTTTGCACATTGAGTTTTCTCTCTCCTCACATTACAACCCACTCCCTTGGTGTTTGGAGCAACACAGCACATCACCATGTAGCTCTCCGCGACATTTTTCCAATTAGTATCATGACCATGAGCTTTTCCACGCGATAACGTGTTTTTCAGCATCATACTTGCTGAAATTACAGGTTGGAGGTGATTTTGCTCACATAAATTGGGGCTCTTGCAGTTTTAAGCTCTTTAAAACATTCTCCTTCATGAAAATCCTACATGCATAGTTCGAGAGTGTGTATAACAAAGAGTTGAAAGAAGAAATCTTCCCCTCTCATCCATACTCATAGTGCAATAGATTATAGAGCATACGAAATTGATTAGTCAATAATTCTTGCACAGTTGCCATTTTTACATAGATTAATCAAAGATGAAACAGATGACAACTCAAGAAGGATAAGAGTGCAAACATCAAGAGCACATAGAATTCTTTCATCAACTTATCTCCCAACAATGCTTGATGCAAAATATCCTTCTCCTTCCACGTGTCACTTAGTACCCTCCTTGAAAGTTCCAATGCAAGGCTCAAGGGGTGTTCACACATCCAATCAAACCTTCAACACTAAATGATATATCACATAAACATTAGTACTCTGAGACATGATAAGTCACTAAACAACATAAAAACCTCAAGATTCCTCCAAAGGTGAATCCCATGAGAGACTGGACAGTGTGCAAGATCTAAAGATAGGTGCAGTCTACGACAAGTGCATAGGACATCCCTTGATTAAGTATGTAATTCATTGGTAGATATCTATGAACAAATAACAGTACATTGTTGTTATCCTCATGCAATGCTCTAAATTCCTATTCCAAAACTGACTGAACTGCAGAATGAAAAGGTGGGCGCAACCATGACAACATGACCTCAGATAAGAGAGCTCCATAATGAAGTAGAATCAACCATATAAAAATCAAACTTCACAAAGAAAACCCCAAGGTATGGAATTGAGCACTCTAATGAGAGTTTCAAAGAAAATTAAGTTGCATCTATCTCTAATTAGTTGAGTATCTCAGTTCATTCCTTGCACTATCACCCCACACAGTGAGGTATAGAGCATAAAAGAGAAGTCAAATTCAGAAACTAGACACGTTATTCATACAATGAATTTAACGCACTTCCAGCCCGATGACTTATAAGACACTTTTTTTATTCATTGGATGGTTCAGTACTTGATACACAACTTCCACTTTCCCCATACCCACTGAGGTAGGAAGCATAAAGGAAAGTCATCTTCAGAAAATTAAAATATATTATCCATCAAAGAAGTCTAAGCTGCTGATCGCCATGCAGACTCATCAGACATTGTTTAAATTAGTTTATTTATTTGAAGCTGAAAACAAGTGAGATGAGAAAAAACATTCATTCCAACAGGATTCGTAAGAGAGAAGGATACCCTTTGGGTTGTTACTGCACGCTTGTCTTTTGTTCCAGCCAGACCAAAAGATTTTGGCTGTGTTTCACATATAAGCAAGACTTTAAGGAGCAAGAAAATTGAGAAGCTCCAAGACAATTTGGATTACAATATCTAGTCTTCTGGCATGTTCCTAAACCTCAACTTACTTGCACTGCAAGCATTTTTCCTAGAACCATCAAAGTGTCATGAGTATCTTTGTTTTCCTTATAGAGATGAAACCTGTGATATCAAAAATTCAAACCATACTTAATAGTATCTTTGTTTCGTTCACAATGATCATCATCGAAACAATATGAAGCAAAGGAACAATCAGTTTACTGCAGAAATTTTCCTCGCTGTGAAGGCCAATCATCACTAGCACCCCTGCTATCAAACTGCTCAACATCACCATCATGTTTCTGATGCTTAGACTTGTTCTTGTTTCCAGATGGTCCCCTCAATCGCTTCCTTTTCAGTCCCCCATCACATCTTCGATCCCAAAACCGTACACGCACACACTTGCTACTAGAATCAGGCCCATCCACTGTATCCGTGACCAAAAAGGAAAACCTATTTTTGAAAAAATTGTGAATTTCCTGCATTAAAACACAGAAAGGCCTTAATACAACACAAGAATAGACCTTAGAAACAAACAAGAATTTGACCAAACAACCGCACTGCATACACAAGTGGGGGTTCCTCAATTGGAAGCCCCAGAGGCACTGTGAAATGGTGTTTTTTGAATCAATAATGAATAATCTGTACACACGAGTTGTAAGAATTAACCTAAGGCCCTTAAGTTGCATGCAAATCTAAATGATGCTGCAGGACATCGAAAACAAAGCTATAAAATCTCAAGGAGTTGATTTCTGCAGCTTACAACAAAGCTTGATCGTGTTTGAAATATGAGATTCTGTCATCAAATGTACTATACAGTCATAAATTAGTATGGATAGCACCGAACGGGCAAGAAGTGAACTAATAAAAGGGGAAAAAAAAAAAAAAAAAAGGAAAAAAAAAAGAGAGGGAATCCTTAAATTAAACATCTCTGATTTAATTTTCATATTGATAAAAGGATCTATTATTCAGCAACTTATGTATGGATTGCTCCTAGTGGGCTTTTAGTTCCTGCAAATATGAGATCCCTATTTGTCCCCTCCACATTTGTGTATGGAATATTGCAAATGGGTGTATGGGTGCTAGTGCATAAACACCAAGATATAAACAACAAACAATCGCTCTTCAAAAATGATGGGGACCTATAATGCCATAACCAACAAACAACTAATTGATCCTCGAAAACCAAAGGGACCTATAAGAATGCTAAACACCTACCCCCTAGCAAAAAACAAACATGAAAATTGGTGCCCTATAGATATTTGAAAATTCAGTTAACTAGCTCCAATTGTTGAAAACTTTGGTTGCGCATTTAAAAATAAATTTTGGACATGTCATAATGAATGGCAAACAATTTGTTACATAAATATACTAAACAACGAACTTCCTTGCTCATAAATTCACAA
>CM035430.1:74395197-74397697 GCA_020310875.1 Ceratopteris richardii | reverse complement strand
TCTTCCATTCTCTAAGAAACACAGCGCACTCGCGATCGGCTGCAACAAGTAATTCGTCTTACATGAGGGCCATCGGTCCGATGACATGCTTACCTGTGGCCACCTCGAACGGGGTGAGAGTGGTGCTCGAATGGATTGAGCTGTTGTAATGAAACTCTAAGATATCCAAGTGCTTGGCCCAGTCGCGTTGGTGGGCCCGCACTTAGCTCCGGAGATAATCTTCAATGCTCTGATTGATTCGCTCTGTTTGGCCATCCATTTCTGGGTGATAGGCTGATGAGAAGCAGAGTTGGCTGCCTAGGATGTTGAAAAGTTCTTTCCATAGCTGGCTGAGGAAACTAGGATCCCGATCTGAGACAATGGCCAATGGGAGGCGGTGGTATTTGAAAACATAGCTGAAAAAGGTTTGGGCCACCGCTTTAGCTGTCATAGGCGGCTTCATAGGTAGGAAGTGCAAGTAGTCCACCACCACGAAGATTGTGGTGTATCTTTCGGACGGTGGAAGCTCCATGATGAAGTCCATACTCACCATATCCTAGGGTCGGTAGGGAATGGGCATAGGCTGGCCGCTGCAATAACCCTGCAGGTTTGCTTCGATCTTCACGAACGAGTTGGCAAGTAGGACACCTTTGAACGTATTCGATGGAGTCGGCCTTCATGTTCGGCCAGAAGACATGCTGCTTCAAGTGTTCGTAGCTGCGCCGCTGCCCCCCGTGGCCTGCGAGTTTGCAATCATGTGCTTCCCATAACAATATACGTCGGAGATTATGGTCTCTCTCTCTCTCTCTCTCTCTCTCTCTCTCTCTCTCTCTCTCTCTCTCTCTCTCTCTCTCTCTCTCTCTCTCTCTCTCTCTCTCTCTCTCTCTCTCTCTCTCTCTCTCTCTCTCTCTCTCTCTCTCTCTCTCTCCCCTTTTATGTCCTGCGCATTGCAAAAGCAACGTATGAAAGTGGTTGAGATTGAAATAGAATGTTGCATTCTTCAATGCGTCCTATCATTTAATGTAGTGAGGACTGACGCTTGGAGGAGAATGGTTAGAGCCTGTGCATAAGTTGGCCCATGTGATGACTGGCATGGAGTGGAGTATAATAGACTCCCTGGACCTATGTTAGATGAAGAAAAGGAGCGCATAGAGTTGCAACTAGAGCCCATTGGAGTGGGATGGAAGACCTATGGTTGCTCAATCATCTCAGATGGATGGAGTGATAATCGAAGACGCCATATCATTAACATTTTGGTCTCTAGTTGTCTAGGAATTTATTTCTTAGAAGCTATTGATGAGAGTCATGCAGGGGGTGCGCATCACTGGGGAGTTTATCTTTCAACATATAAAAACCACTATTCTTGGGATTGGTGCAGAGAACGTTGTACAAGTTATAATGGACAATGCTTCCAATTGCAAGAGAATGGGGGAATTAGCTGAGAGAGAATTCCCTAGTATTGTGTGGACCCCATGTGCCGCACATTGCATAGATCTTCTCTTTGAAGATCTTGCAAAATTGCAATGGCTTTCATCTTTATTAGCAGATGCAAAACGTATCGTCACATTCGCTAGGAAGAATCATCAGGTCCTAGCTATTTTTCGATCGTATAGTGCACATGATATGATTCGACCTGCGGACACACGCTTTGCATATATCTACTTAGTGTTCCATCAACTCCTCATGGTTATGGGCTCTTTGCGTATGACAATTATTGATCATCGTTGTTTGACCATGTCCACGGGGAACACTGATATTACAGGATATGTGCAACGCAAAGTTCTAGATGAGGACTTTTGGACCGAGATCGAGACTATATTGCCTATTTTGAAATACATTTATATAGTCTTACGTATGCTAGACCAAGAGGGCTCCACTCTTGGTCTAGTGTATCATATGTATACACATATGCGTCAGACCATTGCTACATCCACGGCTTTGATTCCTTCCAAGTATGTTCAATGTTCATTGATTTTGTATAATGGTCATTGATCAATAATCAATTGTAACATTGTTTAATGTATAATTTGTTTTACAATTTTTTCTAGGAGGGAGGATGTACTTCAGTTGATTGATTCACGATGGGTCCACTTATCTCGACCCATTCATGGATTTTCAGCCTTACTATATCCTTTCTTCAAAGGACCCTCATTATGGTCAAAGGGTTCCCTTCGTCTTATGAAGGATCAATATATGGCACATATTTTCACGGAGGAGCAGCAGATAGCATTTGACAGCGAGTTCACATGGTACATGAGCAATGTCAAGATTGCTTATGACCGTGGTACCTCGCTTCATGCAGAGGTGACCATGCAACCCTTACAATGGTGGGAGCATTATGGGTACGTTCACCCAACTATTGCACTGGTTGCCCTTCAAGTCCTTTCACAGGTATAGTGGTTTACTTAATATTCATGAAATTGTCTATTTCGTATTGGAATATAGCAAAATTTTCATTTGATTGTTTCTCATCCATTTGGTAACTAGTTTAGGACGCTTCTCCTTCTGCTTGTGAGCGGAA